>JASDQU011401106.1:99970-114000 GCA_032191745.1 Picea mariana
TACAATGCCCCCTCAGGGGATGGAAATGCGAAAAATGGTGGTCAAATTGACCGGCTGGACTTCTTAACTATGATTTCGAACATGTGAATGTTCAATCTTTGGTGGCTCAACTGCATATCCATCCTAGTGCAACTTGGTGGATAACATTGTTAATATAGGCCTGAAAATAATGTTGAAGATAGTGGTCTTTGACTTTCTATGGATTTACAAGTTGTAATTGAAGGGTTTATTGATGGTTTTACTATCAAATTGTCATTGAGAATGCTATCAAGAGATGGCCAGAAATTTGCTTTAAATCTGATGTAAACCCTCCACAAATCCTTCTCGAAACATAAGTTATGACCACCTATTTTTACCAACGGTACATATCTGGAAGACCAAAAGGGATGTGTTATCGCGCAATCTGTACTTGCCCAAATCCCAAGGCAAGTAAGGGAGATTGGTGTAACAAACAGGATATCTTATCACTGTCACCTTAATAGGAAATCCCCACTTTTTAGGGATAGGAAGGGTCTACCCCAGGGGAGGCGTCCCCGGTAACCTAAAGGGCTGAAAAATTAGGGTTATGGTCAAGATATATTCCCCCCTCTTCAGCGTCTAAAATATGAGGTTAATGAAGTGCTTGACGTACCTTCCCGGAACAAGAAAATATAGCATGCATATACAATAATTACAAGTACAAATATGATAATAACACCTCAATAGACAATGGACAGTGAAAATACGTGCTAGCTGATATAAAATTGCAGCAGTTAATAAATTTACAACAGCAATTAATAAATTGTAACAACTGCAATAAAAGCACTTCAGAATTGCTTGAAAAGACAGTGAAAAGATAGCATTTACTAAGTAGAATGATAATCAAATGTCATAGGCAACTTCTGAAGTGTTTACCTAGCACTCAAAGTTAATTATGCAGAAACTTTGTTGCAGATAGATGGTTGTAGCAAACATTTATAACAACAGCAAGAAAGTTAGCGATCTAGGCTAAATTAGAGTTAGATTTAATTAGTAATAGCTTAAGACAATAGTGTTTGAGTGTTTGATCAACCTGTTGCCGTCCTTATACACTCTTGCAAATGTGAGCTAAGTCTAGCTCACTTAGTGTGTCCTTGGAGGCACAATGCCTAGATTCACAACCCACGCTATCACTTTGACTGGAACCTCTTCCATCTAGGCTCACTCCTAGAGAAGCCAAGGGGGGTAGACCCTAGTTACTAGATAAGATTTAGCGTTGAGTTCTAGGAGTTGATTTTAATTTCTTAAGGTTAGAGGGAGTCTATCCTATGATGCTAAGGCAGCAATGCAAGATGCAGAGGTTAGCATGTGAAGCAAGCCTTTCCCTAGGTCAACTAAGACTAGTGCCTAAGGTTGCGTAAGGGGTCAACTAGATGTTAGGGTGTTTCGTTACAATATGATTACAAGTTACTTACAAAAGAAAAATTAAATCCAATGAATACTAGGTACAAGTAAAAAGATACAATGATACAATATAGCAAGCTAACCACCTTTTAAATGTGTGTGCAAGATACAAGAAGATTAAAGCATTGGCATCATCAACACATTCAGTCCATCATCAACACATTCACAACGACATTTTAGAAGATTTAGAGATCAATGTACAAGTATTCCACAATGATAAAGATATTCAATTAACCACAAAGTATTATTAGATGATTAAGCATTAAGCCCCAAGGTTATTAAGTGATTAAGGGTTCTTAAGAATTAAAAGATTTTAATACCCTTATTAAAGTGTTTCACCAAAGCCTCCTCCCCCGATTGCCAAATGGTTGTTGGATGCTCAAGATAGTGAAGCAACGAGGCCCACCCTAGCTGTCACAGTCAACCCAAAGAATTGAGTTTTTACGGAAAGGACACTCCTTTGTGTTGTGAGACTGTCCCCGGCCTATCACCTTTTGTTGCCCTCCTCAATCCCCGTTTTAGATGGTGAAGATGGTGGTCTAAGGTACCCTATTAAGTCTATTAAGTTAATATATCAATTAGGTAGACTTTTAGGTGTATTTTAGAGTGTTTTGATGATTTTAAGGTGCCTTAAAAGTGTGATTTATTGCCAAGGCCGAAACTCACTTCAGTTTACTATGTGTGTTGCTTAAGCTTAGAAATAAAGAGCATTAACACATGTATAGCATTGAAGAAAAGGTTGAAATAAGATTTAGTTCACTACCATGCACTAGATCACTAACATGTAAAGCTTACCATGAAAGAAAACTTAAACCAAGGGCAAGAACAACTTGCCAACAAAAAATAAAAGATTATCACACTTATCTTGTTGTTTGTTAAGAGCATTAAGACCAAAGCATTAAGTGTGAAAGAAAAGGAGAATCTAAGCATATGCCTACATTATCAACTTATCCAATGAGCAATAACCTTAAGTGTGTTGGCAAATGGCCTTAAGATGTTAAAGCATGTAAAGCAAAACCATTCACTAAACTATTGAAGCATTAAGCATTCAAGGTGTTAGATTTAAGAATGTAAGAAAGAGATAGATCTAGATGTGGCTTAAGCATGCAAGAAATCTAAATAAATTGATTATGCCCAATAGGCTTAAACTAAGGATTACTATGTGTGAGATCTAGATCTAGAACATTTTAATCCAATAAAGAATAAAAGATCAACACAAATTAAAACCCTAGCCTTACAATTTGGGGTATTCCTCTCCCAAAAGGTAGGCAATTATTAGACTTATTAAGCTTAGAAACAACTTGGAAAGGAAAGAGAAAGGTAGGTAAGAAAGGACAAGCTAAAGACACAAGCAAGCAACTAAGCAAGACCAAACTCTAACCCCACGTCCTAGGTTTGGGAGATGACCAACATCCACCAAACCCCATGTCCTAGCTCAAGAAGTGCTCAAAAACTCAAAACAAAGAAGATTTATACTTATCTTAAGCTACCCAAGGCTCACACGTGGGAGGAGATCATACCACTCCTTCTCCCCAACCAATGAACCACTAAAATCAGCAAGAAAACAAGTAGATCTATGCACAAGAAGCCCTAAAAATTGAAAGAGAAGGTTGAGAAATAACTACCAACTTGTAGGAGGGTCTTGGAGTGTTGTGTGGATGTTTTTGGGTAGCCAAACCCCCTCAACCAGATCTGAAACCTGCAAAAATCAGCAAGGTATACTTGCTGGAAATGCTACACACAACAATACAAGTGAAGAAAAACTTTTGCTTTTTAGGGCAAAAGTTTTTCTTAATGAAATTTGATGAAAAAATTATATTTTGGTGACCATTAAACTATGTTAAGCTAGCTGAAAATATGTATGGAATGAAAGCATATAGAGAATGAGCAATAGATAGAGAAAGAGAGGAGTTTATGTGTGTCTCAAGGGAGGATTCTTCCTTGAGACATTCCCAATGAAACCCTTGAAGCCAAACCTGCAAGATCTAATACAATGGCATGCATACAATAGATAATATGGATGAATATGCTAATAAGATGAAATACTTGCACCCTATCTAGCTAATCAACATATATAGATCTACAAGACTACTCTTTGTTGGATCTACTCAAATAAAATACTTTACCTAAGATCTACCCATGCCATCATCATATCAAATCAAAACAAATTTACCTCATGTGTTGAAAGAACAAAAATACTTGTTGCTCCTTCAAAATTCCTCCAAAGCTTCTCCTCTATTATTACTCAAGAAAATGGATCTTGGAGAAATACTTGCTCCAAAACCCTAAGAGCCAAAGAATGGAAGATGGAACAAGAAGAGAGAGAGAGAGTGGAAAATCAAGTAGCATAACAATAACTCAAGATATGGTGAGTTGGGAGTGAGGAAAGGGATCTATTTATACTTGGAGAGGCAAACCTACCTCTCTTGGATCAATGCCAAGTGTCCACCACCAAGCATAAGATGAGATCCCAAGGCTAGGGCATACCATCTAGGGTTTAGATCATAGATCTAGGGTGTAGATGAGTGAGGGAGTATTGGGATCAAGCAAAAGGTAGTGGAAGGCTATGGGATACGTGCCAAGGGAGGGGAGAGGAATAAATAATTTTTAAAAAAATTATTTTGGAGTTTTCCAAGTAGGGGCGGGGGGGGTGTAACTCCCATAGGAGGGCGCACCACTTGGGGGAAAGGGAAGGAGTGGAGTGTAATAAGTGAGGGAAAAGGATGGGAGGTGAGTGAAGGGAGGACGTGGGGGGTGAGGGAAGGCACARCAACCAAGGGAAGGGGCCCTCACCACTTAAAACACAAGATGCCACGTCTCTCTCTTCAAGGGGGGCGTAACTTTCCCCTAGGGGCGTCACTTTTTGAAGGAGGTGAGGGGTGAGGGGTGTGAAAAGGCTAGGAGGGGTTAGAAAGGGTAGGTTTAGGTTAGGAGTCATCTCTCTAACTTTATTCCATATTCTATCATCCTTTTAACTCATTATTACAATTTTACAATTTTTCCATGATTGGACTTTAGCAATTAAAATTGTTGTTTTTCACTGATTGACACTCCAGGTGGACAAACCCATATCAAAAGTTGTCCGACTAAGCTGAAACTTGGTCCATGGGTGTAGGGTGTGCTATTCCATTTCTTTTGAGCACAAATACCCCTATCAAAAGTCCAAGGACCTAGTTTTTACAATTTTTGCCCAAAAATAATCAATTAATTAAATAATTAAACCTCCAAACTTAGGAAAAATTAATTAAAAAAAATTATTCTAGACTCGATGGAATTCCGCGAAACTTTCTAAGATGTCTTGCATGGTCATTTACAATGGTTCCTAATAATAGTTACCAAAAGATAAGCCCACTGGAACGTCGTTCACCGCTTTGGAGCAATTATTGCAAGTGTGAGGGAAAAACTCAAGGGAAATCAATAAGGCTGAAAAGCCCAATTGATAACCTGAGGATAAAAACCCTCGGTGAAAGGAACTCTCCCAGTGAACCGGTCCCAAGGTAACTAACCTAGACATGATCCATGCTGACCTATTACATTATTGACCCACGTAGGGGTGCGGAAATTCCAGTTACGTGTTGGGGCCAAAAATGCCCTGTAGAACCAAAATCTTCGACAAATGAGCATCCGATGATGCATCTCTTCATGGCACATGGAGTTGACCACCTATGTTGGAGAGGTGGTCAACATCTAGCTCCACGTGGGGACGTGTGTTCGATCTTCTCGAATGAGACGGAGAGCATACGAGAATCCAGCACCTACAAAACAGAGTGTTCACCAATAACCAACATAAGAATACACATATACATAATGAAATAAATGAATGCTATATACAACATTTACAAAATGAAATAACTAAAGTACAACATCATTAATTTACAACAAATGAAATATATGGTACAGAAAAATTTCTAAGTACATATTTTCATAATGAATGAAATAATACAAAATTGAAATACAGAGAGAAGGGTTAGAGATATGTTACAGAGGGTGTCCCTTTGGACACCAAGTTGCCCCATCATCTGTAAAAGAGATTGAGTTGTTGCCCATTCCTTGGAATATTGATGGGCTCACCATCCAAATGGCTGAGATGAAAAGAATTCGGCCCTGCTATCTCTCTGATCAAATATGGCCCTAACCATAAACTGTCAAATTTGTCGTGTTTTCCAGGTTTCTCTCTGCATTTATCCCATAACAAAATTGTATCCCCAACTATGAAGTCCCTCTGTCTGGCTGACCTGTCGAAATCTTTCTTGATCCTTCTCTGACTCCTGCAATTCTGATCATAAGCCCTTCGTCTGATTTCATCTAACTCAATGATCTGATTGACCCTGTTCCAAACTGCATCCCGCTCTGTGGAAACATCCTCAACTGACCCATAAGTAGGAAGTCTAAGGTGCACTGGCAACCTAGCCTCCAAACCATACACTAACTCAAAAGAACTCTTTCCAGTAGTTGTTTTCTTTGTTTTTCTATCAACCCATAATGCATGCTTGATTTTAGTATCCCAAGATCTTTTATTTTCACCGACTATCTTTTTAACTATGGTCATTAAGTTTTTATTACTTGATTCTACTTGACCATTTCCTTGGGGATAGAAATCCGATGCATGTGACAAGATAATACCATACTTGAAACAAAAAGATGACATCTGTGTTGAACAAAAGGCCTTGGAATTATCTGTCACTATCTTCGATGAGACCCCGAATCTAGTTATTATTCTGTCTTCTAGGAAATCCATCACTACCTTTTCAGTTGTTGACTTTGTAGGAATGGCTTCAACCCACTTTGTAAAGTAATCTGTTGTTGTGATAACCCATGAATAACCATTACTTGAATTATCATTACACTTCCCGATGAAGTCCAAACCCCACTGCTGAAAAAGGTGCTTCTACCACAACTGGTTGCAAAGGGGGTACTGCTAATTTCTGCTTTCCTCTAAAAAGCTGACATGGCTCACATTTCCGCACAAACTGATGAACATCTGAAAAGATCGTAGGCCAATAATATCCTGCTCTAAGGATTTTGTGAGTAGTAGTTTTAGCAGCAAAATGTCCACCACAAAACCCTCCATGGAATTCATCAAGTAGTTTCTTTGACTCTATGTCATCCAAACATCTAAGGATAAGTCCATCAGGTTTCTTCCATCCTAATCCATCTCTAGTAAGAACATACTTAGAAGATTTTAACCTTAAATCCCTTTTCTTGTGTCCCATTAGGCTTGGACAAGTTAGATTTTTAAGATAAAAGATAATGTCTTTGTACCACTCAACTTGTTCAAGTTTCAATAAGTTAGGATGCCATTCTTCATTATTAATTTGGTAGACCATATTCAAGGCCTTCTCATTACTTTCTGTCAACATTTTGGCTAGGCCTTGACCCTTAATCAACTTTGGAGGTTTGATCTTCAAATCATACTCTTGGATCTTAGCAATCCATCTACCCGTTGAGCCTAATCCTTCCACTTGAGATAAAATATCTTTAACCGTAGGATTAGGAACATAACCAATCACTTTGGAATATCCGATGAAGACTCTAAAATGTTTGAGTGATTTCACGAAGGCATAAGCTTGTTTCTCAAACATGGGATACTTTAATTCTGAATTTTGCAAGACCCTACTCATATATGCAATGGGTTGATCATGGCCTTGATCATTTTTCTGAAGCAACACACTAGCAATAGTGTCTTCATAAGCAAAGGAGAAAATTTGAAAACCCTTGTTGTAGTCAGGGCTAACAAGGACAGAAGCTTCACATATGGCTGTCTTTATACTTTCAAAGGCTATTTTACTTTCATCATTCCATTCAAATTTGACATCCTTCTTAAGTAGCTTATATATAGGTTTCATGATTTCAGCATAATTGGGAATGAACCTATGGACAAAATTGGTTTGTCCCAAGAAGGATTGGAGAGCTTTATTCGACATAGGCAAAGGAACCTTACTGATGGCTTCAACTCTCTCTGGGTCTAACTTGACCCCATCTTTTGTAATTATGTGGCCCAATAATTTACCTTCAGTCACCCCAAAGACTGACTTAGCAGGATTTAGAGAAATTCCAAACTCTCTACATCTATCCAAAACTTGCCTAAGGTGGTTAATGTGAGTTTTCCCATCCTTAGAAAAGACTGTCAAATCATCTTGATATATTTCAATCAATTTACCAATCAACCCCCGAAAAGCATAATCCATAGCTCGTTGAAAAGTAGCTCATGCATTTGATAAACCAAATGGCATTCTGAGATATTCAAAAGTTCCCCATGGGGTAATAAAAGTTGTCTTATGCCTATCCTCTGCTTTAAGTCTGATCTGATTATAACCCGAGAAACCATCAAGCATGGAAATCATTCTTGATCCTGTAACCCGTTGAAGTAAAGTTTCCATCATGGGAAGAGGGTAGTTATCTTTTGTGCAAGCAATGTTTAAATTCTTGAAGTCAATACATATCTGAATCCTTCCATTCTTCTTCCTAGCAACAACCAAGTTTGAGCACCATGAAGAATGTCTAGTTTGAGCAATGATGTCGGCCTCTAACATTTTATGTAACTCCTGTTGGACCAAAGGAGCTAACTTGGGGTTTAACTGTCTCAACTTCTGTCTAAAGGACTTAGTTTCTTCCTTGAAAGGAATCACATGCTGAATCACATCCTCCCTATAGACCTTGAGTTCATCATAACTGAAAGCCAAGACCTCCCTATATTCTTTTAATAACTCGACAATTTCAATCCTTTCTTCGATAGGGGTAGTCTTGCCTATCTTTACCATCCTAGGCTCTTCATTTGTTCCAATATTAATCTCCAAGTGGTCACATAGCTTTTTCTTTGATTCTTCTTTTTGTTTGTGACCATCTTGTCTATCAAAGTCCCTTTCTAAGGACACAACTCGCCTAGCGGTTGCTTTTATTTTATCATCATTTCCTGTATAATTACAACGCTCCTCTTTAATGCAAATGTCCAAATCTGAAAATTCATGCATGTGAGTCAAAAATTTAATCACCTGTTTGTCATCATCAAAAACCTGCCAATGATCCACATTATTAGGAACTGAGGGCCGAAAAATTACTTCCACTGAAATATTCTCATCAATCAAACCATCTGGAAGTTGAAGTGTGGAAAAAGCTACTGCAAGCTCGTCTGCCTTTGAATTCTGTTCTCTAGGAATAGCAATTAAGTTGAAAGCATCTAGATCATTTAGTAAGTCCCAAATTGCATTCCTATACCCTTTTAATCTTTTTGACTTGCAAGCAAATTTATTCTTCAACTATTGTATGACCAAGTCTGAAACCTCTTTAATATTTAGACACTTGACACCTCCATCCTTGCAAATTTCCAAACCAATGAGCAAAGCCTCATACTCAGCCACATTATTGGTTGCATCAAACTCCAATCTATAAGCAAATTTCAACACTTCACCATTTGGAGATTGAAGCACAATTCCAGCACCTTTTCCTACTCTAGAAAAAGCACTATCAAAATTCAAGTACCACACTTTGTCTAATTCATTATCTTGGACTGTTTCTTCAAAAGGCACAATAGAATTAGACAAGATGGCATAGTTACCAAGACCCTCATCAGTCCACGTTAACTCATTTTTGGGATTTTTGGAATCTTCAACATGATACTTTCTATACACTTCCCTATTCAACTTAAAAGTGTTTCCATCTAGGGTAGGGAGAGTAGCATAAGATAAATCCATTTGTAGACTACCACCCAAATCTGCAGCTGCCTTTCTATTCAACAACATTCCCCAAACATCCGGAACATCAATCACCACAATATCCATTTCAAACATGATATCTGGAAATACTGTCAAGTGTACTTCCAAACCTTTAATCAATCCATGCACTTCAATCGTTTGACTATCCAAGGCACAAATGTTATGATAAGGTCTTGATATTCTTAAGTTTAACTGTTCCATCAACTTCTTAGTAATAACATTTGAGCTTGCTCCTAAATCTAGCATGCAATTGTGTAAAACTTTATCATTCACAAGTAGAGAAAGGTAGAAAGGCAAATTCTTTTCATTTTTCCTATCCCAATTCTGTAGAATTACTGGTGCATCCTGGTAAGCCACAGCTGGTTGTTTCTCTACAACACTTTTAGGAGGTTCATCTATGGCTTTAAGTAGTTTCTCCCTCTGTGAAGGGATCTTCATAATTTCTGATACAGACACTAACATTTTTACATTATTCAACCATCCACCTAAGTCAATATTCAAGTCTGCATTGATAGGCACATTTGACTTAGGAGGAGATACCTTGGGAGCACTAGTTTGACTTTTATCTTGACTTTTATTTCCACTCCTTTGGTTTGTAATGCCTCTAAACTTAGCCATTTCTGCAACCTGTTGGGGTGAGGGCTTGGGCCCATACTTTTCTGTAGCTTTATCAACATTACCATTCATGAAGTTTCCACTACTTCCATCAAAAACTGTCCAATCATAAATGCCACCATAGTACCTTTCACCACACATATTTACTTGTTCATTTCCTTGGTTTCCATAATCATTTTCACATTCTTCAAGGAAAACCAAACAAGTTGATTACTCATGAAACTCACCACAAGGCCTACAATAAGGTATAGAGCGATGTTCTACCAAGTTGGTGGATTCAAAAGGATTAGATGGCCTTTGATCATTTTGAGGAGGTCTTCTTGGCCATTTATCATTTGGCTTGTGTTGTTGTCTATTATTTTGGGACCTCTCCATAGTGATCAATCTATTTTGCAAAGCGTTGATTTGATTGGTATGGTTCACTTCCATTTGCTTAATTAACTAAGTCAATTCTTTAATATCATTACTTGATGATCCTTGACCCTTGCCCTTCTTCTTCTTTTCATCATTTGTCTTTGAAGAAGAACCTCTACTGAAACCAGGAATGTTGGACTTCCTAGCCTCAAGCATATTCTGCTCCATTCTCATAGCTGTAGATTGTGCTGCTTCCAAAGTTTGAGGATCCTTATCCCTTAAGGCATATCTCATTTCTCCTTCAAATGCCTCAATATAATAAATCAGGATTGCAGGATCTGAAGGCTTGACATCATTATGAAGGCTTTTTACCACATGATTAAACTTAGTGTTAAATTCTAACACTGTTTCATTTTCTTTCTTATGGCTAGTGGTAAGGGCAGCAAGTTGAAACCTATGTTCTTTTTTATCACCCCATCTCTTCTTAAATTCATCAATAATTGAGTTAAGGGTGTTGAATTTATTTGCAGAAAAATCTTAGAACCAATCAACGGCATCTCCTTCTAAAGAAAAGGCAAACAAGGTCATCTTCACATTTTCTTCGCTATGACCTCGACAATACTTATCCACACACCTGTGAAAGCTTGAGATGTGAGAGTTGCCAGTTATAGCATTGTTCCCATGGAAAATAGGCAACTTGTCAATGGCTTTTTCAGAAACATCGTGAGGGGCACCTTGGATTGCTGCAAAGTTCAAAGGACTCAAAAAGGTACTCATTGTAGCGTTAGGATTATTAGTGGGATTATTAACAGTTGGTTGATTATTAGTTTGGAACAAGAATTGGATATTAGTGAGTGCTTCTTCCCCAAGACATTCAAGTAGTCTCCTAGGAGCAAGGCGGTTTAGTCTCCTCCTATAAACCTTTTCAGGTTCAAGAAAAGAATAAACCACTCCTTGTGAGGTGCTCCTAGTAGTATACTTGCTCGATTTTTTCAATGGAGTCGCCACTTGGAAAGGAATCACACAAAGCTAACCAATACAAGCTCAAAGAATTTTAAGGCCTAAAAATTTTATTATTTAGTTCTTAAAGAGTCAAGTTAAAGTCGTTTTGACCAAGGATAAATGACTTATCCCCAGTAACGGCGCCAAAGATGTTGTCGTCCTTATACACACTTGCAAACGCGAGCTAAGTCTGGCTCACTTAGTGTGTCCTTGGAGGCACAATGCCTAGGTTCACAGCCCACGCTGTCACTTTCATTGGAACCTCTTCCATCTAGGCTCACTCTTAGGGAAGCCAAGGAGGGTAGACCCTAGTTACTAGATAAGATTTAGCATTGAGTTCTACGACTTGATTTTAATTTCTTAAGGTTAGAGGGAGTCTATCCTATGATGCTAAGGCAGCAATGCAAGATGCAAGGGTTAGCATGTGAAGCAAGCCTTTCCCTAGGTCAACTAAGACTAGTGCCTAAGGTTGGGCAAGGGGTCAACTAGATGTTAGGGTGTCTCGTTACAATATGATTACAAGTTACTTACAAAAGAATAATTAAATCCAATGAATACTAGGTACAAGTAAAAAGATACAATGATACAATATAGCAAGCTAACCACCTTTTAAATGTTTGTGCAGGATACAAGAAGATTAAAGCATTGGCATCATCAACACATTCACAATGACATTTTAGAAGATTTAGAGATCAAAGTACAAGTATTCCACAATGATCAAGATATTCAATTAACCACAAAGTATTATTAGATGATTAAGCCCCAAGGTTATTAAGTGATTAAGGATTCTTAAGAATTAAAAGATTTTAATACCCTTATTAAAGTGTTTCACCAAAGCCTCCTCCCCCGATTTCCAAATGGTTGTTGGATGCTCAACATAGTGAATCAACGAGGCCCACCCTAGTTGTCACAGTCAGTCCAAAGAATTAAGTTTTTACGGAAATGACACTCCTTTGTGCGTGAAACCGTCCCCGGCCTATCACCGTTCGTTGCCCTCCTCAATCCCTGTTTTAGATGGTGAAGATGGTGGTTTAAGGTACCCTATTAAGTCTATTAAGTTAATATATCAATTAGGTAGACTTTTAGGTGTATTTTAGAGTGTTTTGATGATTTTAAGGTGCCTTAAAAGTGTGATTTATTGCCAAGGCCGAAACTCACTTCAGCTTATTATGTGTGTTGCTTAAGCTTAGAAATAAAGAGCATTAACACATGTATAGCATTGAAGAAAAGACTGAAATAAGATTTAGTTCACTACCATTCACCAGATCACTAACATGTAAAGCTTACTATGAAAGAAAACTTAAACCAAGGGCAAGAACAACTTGCCAACAAGAAATAAAAGATTATCACACTTATCTTATTGTTTGTTAAGAGCATTAAGACCAAAGCATTAAGTGTGAAAGAAAAGGAGGATCTAAGCATATGCCTACATTATCAACTTATCCAATGAGCAATAACCTTAAGTGTGTTGGCAAATGGCCTTAAGATATTAAAGCATGTAAAGCAAAACCATTCACTAAACTATTGAAGCATTAAGCATTCAAGGTGTTAGATTTAAGCATGTAAGAAAGAGATAGATCTAGATGTGGCTTAAGCATGCAAGAAATCTAAATAAGTTGATTATGCCCAATAGGCTTAAACTAAGGATTACTATGTGTGAGATCTAGATCTAGAACATTTTAATCCAATAAAGAATAAAAGATCAACAACACATATTAAAACCCTAGCCTTACAATTTGGCGTATTCCTCTCCCAAAAGGTAGGCAATTATTAGACTTATTAAGCTTAGAAACAACTTGGAAAGAAAAGAGAAAGGTAGGTAAGAAAGGACAAGCTAAGGACAAAAGCAAGCAACTAAGCAAGACCAAACTCTAACCCCACGTCCTAGGTTTGGGAGATGACCAACATCCACCAAACCCCACGTCCTAGTTCAAGAAGTGCTCAAAAACTCAAAACAAAGAAGATGTATACTTATCCTAAGCTACCCAAGGTTCACACGTGGGAGGAGGCCATACCACTCCTTCTCTCCAACCAATGAGCCACTAAAATCAGCAAGAAAACAAGTAGATCTATGCACAAGAAGCCCTAAAAATTGAAACAGAAGGTTGAGAAATAGCTACCAACTTGTAGGAGGGTCTTGGAGTGTTGTGTGGATGTTTTTGGGTAGCCAAACCCCCTCAACCAGATCTGAAACCTGCAAAAGCCAGCAAGGTATACTTGCTGGAAATGATACACCCAATGATACAAGAGAAGAAAAACTTTTGTTTTTTAGGGCAAAATTTTTCTTAATGAAATTTGATGAAAAAATTATATTTTGGTGACCATTAAATTATGTTAAGCTAGCTGAAAATATGTATGGGATGAGAGCATATAGAGAATGAGCAATAGATAGAGAAAGGGAAGAGTTTATGTGTGTCTCAAGGGAGGACTCTTCCTTGAGGCATTCCCAATGAAACCCTTGAAGCCAAACCTGCAAGATCTAATACAATGGCATGCATACAATAGATAATATGGATGATTAAGCTAATAAGATGAAATACTTGCACCCTATCTAGCTAATCAACATATATAGATCTACAAGACTACTCTTTGTTGGATCTATTCAAATAAAATACTTTACCTAAGATCTACCTATGCAATCATCATATCAAATCAAAACAAATTTACCTCATGTGTTGAAAGAACAAAAATACTTGTTGCTCCTTCAAAATTCCTCCAAAGCTGCTCCTTTATTATTACTCAAGAAAATGGATCTTGGAGAAATACTTGCTCCAAAACCCTAAGAGCCAAAGAATGGAAGATGGAACAAGAAGAGAGAGAGAGAGTGGAAAATCAAGTAGCATAACAATAGCTCAAGATATGGTGAGTTGGGAGTGAGGAAAGGGATCTATTTATACTTGGAGAGGCAAACTCACCCCTCTTGGA
>JASDQU011401106.1:124642-152464 GCA_032191745.1 Picea mariana
GTTATGGTTATCTAGTGAATTGAAAAGAAACCTAATAATAGCTTAAACCTTAACACTTTTCTCCACATATATACACTCATATTCCAAACTGGTTTTCCCCGGGGGAGTTTTATCTAGGGTCATGTTGACCAAAAATACATGTGTTCATTTTCATGTATGCTAGCGTTTAAATCAGCATTATTTCAACAATAAAGATCTCTAGGTGTGTTACATAATTTATGGTATGCATGTGCTAACATCTTGGTGACAAAAACTACATGTTAGAGCACCTAAATGGCCTATGTAACTGTAACAAAACAACAAAGACGTTCCTGAACAGTTTGTTGTTATAAAACAGCATCAAACTCTTGTTTGACAGTTGAAACTTAGAACCAACTTGAGGTCAAAGACAGACCTAGTTGGCAGCTTGTTAGGACCTAGAAAATCTTCAATATTGTTGCAATCTATTTATTTTGCATTTTCTTACTTGCATTTTACTTGAAGACCCAAGCAAAGTATTTTGCTTGGGATAGATTAGTAGTAATCTTACTATTGATCTTTGTGAGTTGTCTCTAATTAATTTGAAAAGTATTTTGCAAGTTGTTAGATCACTCTCACCTTCTTTTGTATTTTGTAGCAAGGGTTTACAAAAATATGAAGGTTACCAAAGGCTTGGAGGAGTGGATTTCAGATATGGAAATCCATCTTTTTCAGTCATCCAAAGCTCTTTTGTTTTCTGGTTTTTTTTCAGCCATTTATATATCAGTTTTAACTTTATTTCCCTAAAAATTTGCAATCTAATCTTTCATTTTTATGTTCAAAAATTTTTGTCTAATTATTTATGTTCATTATTATAATCTGAAATAATACTTTCCAAATTATTTTAGCGATTTCCAACAAAAATATCTTCTTGTTTTTTGCAGGTTAGAAGAGAATTTCTGCATCTTTTTGGCCCCAAGACACTCAAGGAGACATCTAAGGGTCTTGGTATCAAACCCTCTTCTCTACTTCACTTTCTAAACAATTGTAAGCAACCCAAGAGACTCTCTTGGGATTGCATTGTCTCCACTTTAATTTCTATTATGTAAAGTGTAAATAATCTTTGTATTTTTGCCCACACCTTGCAAAGAGATTGGCTATGCCATCCATGCAATATCGTGAAAGCTAGGTTTAGATTTAATTTTCTGCATTTCTTTAATTTTACCCACCTTGGCCAAAACCGATAGACTTGTCCTCCATCTTGTGTCATTATTGTGAGGTTGTACTTTATTTTTCAAGTCATTTAAAATTTATTTCGCCCACACCTTGCAAGGAGATTGGCCTAGCCATCCATGCAATATCGTGAAGGCTAGGTTTAGATTTAATTTTCTGCATTTCTTTAATTTTACCCACCTTGGCCAAAACCGGTAGACTTGTCCTCCATCTTGTGCCATTATTGTGAGGTTGTACTTTATTTTTCAAGTCATTTAAAATTTATTTCGCCCACACCTTGCAAGGAGATTGGCCTAGCCATCCATGCAATATCGTGAAGGCTAGTCTAAATTTTGTTTTGTACAAAGTAATCAAACTTGTGCCCCACCTTTGCCCCGTATTCCCTCCCATTGCCACTTTGTGGATCTTGGGTAACTAAGAAATGGCAAAGGATTGAAAGGCTAGACTAATTAGGCACCCAAATTCGTATTGTTTCTACCACCAAAAAGGGTGACTTGGGAGGCTACAAGGGGTTGAAGTTGGGGAAAGGCTTCACGACACTATGTGTCCTCCTTGCTTGAGCGCCCAAGCATTCCAGATTTAACCTGTGGAGTTAAGGAAGGACCTTGTTTGTCCTTCTTCTTGAGCACCTAGCACTGCCTTTTGGTTGAAAGGATAGGGATTTGGGGTAGTCACATAGTTTAGGCTTGCATCTATTACACTAAATTACCCCCTAATTCAAGAGAGACTTAAAAATTGCTAAAATCAACCTACACACTCTCTCACAACATTTACTTTTCAAGCAAGTCACTCTTTCAAGCAACTTACTTTCAAGCATATCTTTTTTCTTGTGAATACTTGTTTCAAAACATTCTTTATTTCTAACATTCTTTGTTATTTGAGCATAATTGGTTTAAGTGTAGAGTAATTTCTCATACTTATTGTGGATATCTCATAACATTATTTCATTCTTGTATAATTGTATTTTGTTGTATATCTCATTGACTCCATTTTGTTAATCTTTAGGCATTGGTCTAATTATTGTTTCCAAATAAAGGGTTTGCTTGTCATTGAAGAAATTCCATCCTTGCATTTACTGCCTTTCATTGGGTTGGGTTTCTTAACAAATTAATTCATTTAACTCCTAGATCATTAATCAAACTTCACATAGTTTAATAGGGTCTACCCCCCTTGGCTTCCCTAGGAGTGAGTCTAGACGGAAGAAGTCTAGATCGAGGTGACAGTGGGTTTGGACTTAGGCTTGTGCTTCCAAGGACACATCAAGTGGGTTCGAGACTTCTCCACATTTGTAGGTGTGTATAAGGACAGTAACAGGGCGCAAGACCAAGGGCAAGGCAAAGGCAAGGCAGGGTTCAAAGTTCAAGCAAAGGGCAAAGTCAAGGCAAGGGACAAGGAAAGAGGCCAAGGCATTAGCAAAGGAAGAAGGGCGCACCAAGGCAAAGGGCGCCTAGCTTCAAAGGGCTAGTGGGCACATCTTCAAGGGACTCCAAGGCATCCGAGAGGGGTTGCTATTGTACCAGGTTCACTTGTATATGTTTTCCTTGTTGTACATTTTTCTTTGAGATCTTCTATATACATCTATCTCCAAACTGGTTTTCCCCGGGGGGGTTTTATCTAGGGTCATGTTGAACAAAAATACCTATGTCAATTTTCATGGATGCTTAGATGTGTAGATCGGCATTTAGATTTGTAAAGATATTGAGGAGTGTTATTTGTTTTGAGTATATTGCATGTGCTGACATTGGGTTATGAAAACACTTGCAAGGACACCTCAAAAGAGCACTTAACCAATAAAAATTTGTGAGCAGAAAGTACTGGACTGATTGCTGTCCTAAAACAGCAGCAAAGGACAGTCTTCGAGATTAAACTTTGAGCCCAACAAGAGGTCAAAGACAAAGTAATGGAGAATTATGCTTTATTATCAATAGAAATGCACTGAAATTATTGAGAAGGCAGTTTTTTATAGGCATAAGCACTACTCAATATACCCTTGGTCTAACATTAACCTAGTAAGGGATAAGGTTGGCCTACATTTATGGCAGACAAGCCAACCTTATCATAAACACGGGTGGCTTATCATATGGAATAGGTCAACCTCATTGAGCTCCATATTTATCTTCATTAATGCTCAGCAAACCCATCTTTTATCCTATCGAATTAAATGTTTATTTTCCTTGTATAAAAGCTGTATTTCGATGTCATATTATTCTTATTAAGTGTTTTGTGCAGGGCCATGACACCATCCCTTGGAAACTTCATGCTGTCTCTTGGTGATCATAAAGTCCAAGCTAACCTGAGCAGTAAAAGTTCTAAAAGGGGACTTTTCTACCTTGAGTGAATGACAATGGCTTGTTGAAAAACACCGTGAAAATCTTTTGTGTGCCTGAGGCTGACTGCAAATTTATCAGCATAAGTTCCCTCCAATAAATAAGATAAGATAAAATAATTTTATCAATGTCCACAAATGACCAAGGACACCCTCCTATAGAGGAAGATCTCCCATGTAAAGTACGCATTACATCCCTGATCATGATGATTCAAAAGGGAGGACAGAGAACCTCTGAGGAGAGTTGTTAATATGCAAATGGTTGGGGCTATTTATTGTTCATTGACACAAATTCCAGCAAAAGTGGATCTCAGATAAACAAAATCAGAATTAGTCATTATAAATGTGGATGCATGCATATATTCACTCCCATATTAGGGGCCTTTTTACATCTTTATTGTCACTCTTTGTAGTCATGTTTTGCCTCACTCTACTAAATGGTGTGCTTTTGATGGTAAGAACATACCTGAAAAACTCTGCATCCCTGCTTCACCTCCTTTTGAGGGAGTGATCCTGGGCTTAATCCACTTCCTCCAATCTTCAGAAGAAAGAAACAGTAGTCTGAGAAAGCCTGAATGAAACAATATATGTCCGAGCAGGGGTACAAACACTACAAATAAATTAAAACTGTATCAAATAATAGACATCAAACCCGTGCAAGTGGAGTGCCATTATCTGTGTTCTGTAGCATCCCTGTTCGGATATCCACTTCAAACAATGGAACCCTAATCTCATCCTTAAAAAATCCAGGCTTTGAGCTGCACAGAACACAGGCCTTAGTAACTTCCATAATCACTCAATGCATTTATCACTTTCCTCAACCAAAGTCTCAAACACACTTGCAAATTGCAATCACCAAAATGCAAAAAATCTAGCCTTCTTTAAATACTTTATGTTAATATAAAAAGACCACTGCAGTCTAATAAGGAAATAACCAATGTTCCACCAAGTCTCCGGGACGGGGGTAAATGTGGAAGTACCCCCAAATTTTAGGGATTTGAGGGAAATGGGGGACGGGGGACGTCATATAATATAAAAAAAAAATTAAATATAAAATATAAAATTTTAAAAATAAAAATAATAATGATAAAATCTCAACAATAACTATTCAATGTTCATCCCATGCAAATTCATCAATAAATACTAAAATACTAGATCAGTTTTCATCAAAATTCAAATTTGTAAATGATATAAACTATTAAACATGATTCAAAATTCAAAATTCAAATTCAAATTCAGCAGTGAAATACATTGATTCATAAATCATAAATGAAAGTTGAAACAGAAATAGTAAAATAATAAATATTGATACATTAATTTAAAAATTAAATTCATCATTCATCATTCTAGAATCTAATTAATTAGTACAAAGCAAAATACTAAATAGTAGATACTAAAGCCTGAAATAGTAAACTGGTATTACTCAAACTCAAAAATTTAAAATAGTAAAGAGTGACGAGTCAAGGTCTAAGGTCATCACTATCTAGAGTCGAGACTCAAAAGTTAAAAATGAAAAAACAATGAACATAGAAAATAAATTTTAAAATGACCATCATGGAGTCAATCTCATTGACCGGTCCTCTACATCTATCTCCAGCATGGAGTCAATTTTTAAAATTTAATTCTGTTTTAGTTATTTAGCTTTTAAAATTCAATAAATTAATTGTGTTTTAACTTTTATCCTTTTTTTATATACATGTTTATTTTTTAATTTTTTAATTTTTTCTTTTTTAAATTTAATTTTTTGTTTTTTAAGCCTTATTAGGCAAAACAAATTCGAGGGGACACCCAGGAGTCCCCCTTTCGGGGAAAATCATCCCCCACCTTGGGGAGTCGTGTCTCCCCGCATCTCCCCAAAAAGGGGACGTGGGGAAACGTCCCCCCAGGAGTCCCCCCGTCCCAATGATGTGGGAAACGTGGGGGACGCAACCCCCACCCTGAGGGACGCGTCCCCGTGGAACACTGGAAATAACTTGTCAATTGGGTCTAGCTCAAGCGATAGAGAGGAAAAGTTGTCATCCTCCCCACTTGGGTTCAAATCCCACTTGTGACACGTTTCAAATTGTTAAGTCTATTGAATTTTGCATGGGATATGAAATTCTACTTTCTCCATATGAAGTCCAATGAGGTTGGAACCACTCTCCAACATCCTAAAACAATTAATGGTAATGTTAAAAATTTAAGTAAAAGTTGACATTTTCAACTTTCACTTTAAGAATTTAACATTACCATTAATTGCCAGTTTTTTTGGTGCAAAATGAGTGAAACCCTCTTTTAAAGAAAATTTTCCAGTCATAGAGGCTTCTAGAAGTGTCATTAATTCATAATTAACCTCTAATTAGGCATTAAAACCAAAATTGTGGGTCCTAACAATCAAATTAAGGCATAATCAAACTTTTTTGGGGGGAACGCATTGTACAGACGTGTGAAACAGCTTTGTGTAATCTTCCCAAGCAATTTTGGCCAGGAACTAGGGTTTGTTGTTTGGTGTTTGGTATTTTGTTTTGCAGGTTTTTTGTTTTGAAGTGTTTTGTTGAGTTTTATTGCATAGATGACATCACAACAAGTCTAGAACACAAGATAATGAAGAAAATACACAAACAAAGATAGAAAGCTTCGGATCTGACCTTTATTTAATAATATAAATGATCTCCATACATGGATCTGCAGATCTGGTACAATATAGAAAGATATAAAGCCTCCTCGAGCTTCCCCAACTGAATATGGATTATTACAAGATCAATGTGTTTCCCTTTACAACTGAAACCCTCGGATCTGAGCTGGTAACTCTATGTGTGTCTAGATTTGGGACTGGTACGGCCCTAGCTGGCTACATAAACTCAATATTTCGGCCCTCTAGTCAATGACCTCCAAATAGCTCCAAAATACAGTCAAAACGTAGATCAGGTGCCAAGTAGATGGATGGGAGCAAGTTAGGGTTAAAACCCTTGAGTCCTCCTCCAGATCTCTAAGCCTCCTCAATGAAAGTTGCGCCCTCCTTCAGAAATTCGGCCAAGCCACCAAAAATCATATGATAAGAGAAACCTTGAAGTAAAGGCTGCAAAAGAGCGTTATGACCCTATCAATGAACCCTGTAAAAGGTGGAAAGGCTGATCTAGCCTCCCTAGATCAAATCGAACACTTCTTCCCTTGGAGTTGCGCCCCACTGCTGGAAAATACTTCAAATCTACGCACTAGCCTCCAAATATTGAATGATGAATACCTGTGAGTAGATAGAATGGCGAGGGAGGGATCTTGCACCTCCTTGGCCAAGCTTGGACCAGGAACGGAAGAATCTTTCACCTCCTTGCTGGCCTCTAGGGTTTCTTGACTCAAAACCCTCAAAACGTAAGTTGTAGAGCTCAAGTGATCACAATGAGAAAATAGACAAGAATGAGGAGTGAGGCGCCTCCTCTCTCTTTTATACCTCCCAATCTAATTCTCAGTTGAGATGCCTTTTTGCGTTTTACTAAGGTTGTGATTTGATTTTTCACTTACGTTACCTTCACCTTTTCTTTTCTTCTTGATAGTCACTTTTTAATAAAAACACTTTAATTCCTTAAGTGATTTTTATTGCCTCAACCCCCTTTTTACCCATGGGACTATAGTCTAGAGGGGTGACTAGACTACTTAGTCCATCTTTGTTATTGTCAAGGAGAGGGGGGCATTACACCTTGAAATGTGTTTCAGGCCATACGAAATGTGTTTCATATATACTAAAATGTGTTTCAAGCGTCTCAGTGTTTCAACACAGAAATGTGCCTAGTACAGGGGGGCACATTTCCCGCAACATAGAGTCAAACAGAGTCCACTAGCCAAGTTAACAGCTAGCTCGGACAAGTTTTCACAAAAAACAGAATTAGGTCAGCCAACCTAGGTAGGACAAGAGTGTTATGTGAATAAATACAAGGAAAATAAATATTAATAGAAGAATTTCACATATGGAGTGAGCCATCAGAACATGTAGGAGAATGTATAAGAGAAGTGCAGCACTAAAATAGTCAGTAGAAAGTGGTGGCATCTAGCCACATGAGTTGTACATGTATATAAAGTTTAAACACCTCTACATGAATTAAATAGTGTTGGCAACTTAATCGATGTATATCGTTTATTGTTTCTCTCATCTCTCCATTTTTTGTTGTGTGGATATGAAGTTATTTAGATAGTGTAGAACTTCACTATGACAACAATTTTAGGTTTCAAGATATTCAGTAGTCGTTTCCAATGATTTCAAACTATTGGCTCCCCACAGCACTCGTGATACAAGATCAACCTAAGACATCTAATGATACTATTTCCTACTCAAGCATGTCTGTTTTTTACACCTGCAGAGAATAAAAAGAAGACAAATATTAATGCCTTCTGAATTTTCCAACTAGGAGAGAGAGAACCTGCCAGTAATGACTACATCAAAATAGTCTAGCCACTCATCATCACGAGGTGCAGTTCCACTTCCTCCACACTTTCCACAAAGGTAATTCATAACAACATGTGTATAATCCCATAAGCTGCAAAAACAGAAAAATTGTCACATGGATAAACAATGCAACAAGACTGATAAAAACTTCTGTAATAAAAGAACACACATAATTGCTTATCAATATTAATGATAAATTTAATTAGTTAAAGTTTATATATCTAAAGAGAAAACAAAAAAAAATAACCCACTTGGAAAAGACAAATTCAAGAAGAAACCACATAGTAATACCTATTTGTAACTAGGAATGTCATCCGACCAGAATTACGAAGCATTTTAAGCATCGGAACTATCATTTGATCTTCATGAATAAACCTATTAATCAAGCAGCAAGCAAAGTTAGTAGCATATACAAGTAATACTCATAGACAAGGCTTTCACTTAACCATAAAGAAGGCATGTTTCTTAGATATACTGACTGTTTTGGTTTGAGAGTAGTGAATAGCACATAAAAGCAATTTATTATTTTTTTGCAGTTGGTAGATTTCTTTGACTGCTTAGGTATCAATGGCTACAATCACATTCCTAACCATATTGCCAACCTTCCTACTAAGCTCATGAATGTCAACAAATTTAAATGCATGTAGTATTAGTCCCAGGTCATTTTACCCACAGCTCGAACACCTGAGCCTATGCAAGTCCCAGTATTGAATATTAAAAGGAGGCACTCATGAAGCAGAATGGAGACATAAAGGAAAGAAAGAAAACATGGAGGAAATAGGCAAAAAGTAATAAAAAGATAGCATATACTGATCAATGTTACTTTATGTACATAAATAAAATTTAAGTGTTAATGCTAGGTGTTACCACCCAAAGTTGCACATGGATGGACTTGCAGTTGAGCCGCCAAAGATGAACAAGCTATTGTTCAAATTCAGAGTTCAGAAGTCTAGCCAGGCCCCATGGTCCCTTGTACATTCTTCAAATTTTCGTATTTCCATAACCTGGCGGGGAATTGTAATAAATGAGCTAGTATGATGAACTTTGTAAAAGGTCTTGGCCACTTAAGACCCACTCTCCAATGCATTTACTTTGGGGTGTTTTTTTTATCAGGCAATTATAAGTTGTTTACTGTTACAGCTTATGATTGTTGGGTTTTTTCACTCATTTCTCCAAAGCTGGAGTATTTGTATTAGCATTTGGGCCTTAAAGTGATGTCTGAGCCTAGTGTCTACTATATATTACCATACTAGTCATCAATTTTGAGTCACATGGAAGTACGCTAAGTACCCCTTAGATTTGTTTTAATGTTTTCGGATAATATAAAATTTCCCGCAAAACGGGATATTTTAATTGTAATTGATGAATAATTTAAAAAGTGGTACTAGGAGGCATCATATGCCTTAGGGGTATTCATTTTCTGTCTCGAAATAACCACTTTACCCATAGATCACATTTCGAGAGAAAAATAATGGTTATTAATCATTAAAAAATTAATTTCTCTCAAAATTAACCAAATAAAAGACAATTAAAATGAAAATTTGGATTCCTTAAAATAAGGAAACATGTCTCCCACATGTTCCTTTTGTCTTAAGTCTTAAAAAGAGTTGTTGGATCTTTCCTAAAATGAGAAATCACTTATCCTTGAGTCGACTTGAGTCTAGCCATTGTTTCCATTTCCACTAAAGCGTTTTTTCCCTCTCATACGTCTCACTTGCCAGGTAAGTCGCATGGGCCAACTCACACGCTTTTCTTGAATAAGAAACATCCACCGTTTTCTTTCACCACTCGACTTAACTCATCATTTTTGCTTCTACCACTCACCATCCACCTAAACCTTTCCCATCTTTTGCTTTCACAATTCGCCATTCACTCAACGATGACTCGCCTTCTCATTAAGGAAACCCTAACCACTCACTTGGCTATTTAATAGAGGTGACCTACCTCTTGTAAGGGAGTTGGAATTTTGCTAAGAGTTCACTTGTGATACATTGTAATCGATCTATCTTCTATTGGAATAAAAAAGGCTTTGGAGGCTATTGTGGTTTAGGGCTCTCATGTGTGGAATCATGGTGATCAATTGTGTATGAGGTATACCTGTATTTAGCTTATTTTGCATTTGTAAATTGTTATTATTGGCCTATGTTTGGAGCTATCTCCTTGTAGGATAGGAATAGAAAAGCTAAGCTTGCTTGATATTTCTATTAGTTTATGTATGTTAGATAGTTGTGAGATGCATGTTTATTTAGCTTAATGCCATGCTCTTCATGTATTTCTAATATATGAAACACCATGCTTTTAACTCTTTTGTTGCAAGATTTGTCTTAGCATTGCAGGTCTACATCATTTGAAGGATAGGTTGAAGCGAGTGAGCTTCCTCCCATCTTCAAAGAGCTTTGAGAAGATCACTTTCCCTCTGCTTTCCTCTAACGAAGACTCCATTGCCCAAGACATTCCAAGACAACAAGCATTCTTCTTCTCTCCTTCTCATAATTTCTTATAAAATCTTTCTCTTGGTTACCTTTCTTGCATGTAATAGTTTTTTTTGTATTTCAAATTCAAATCTAAAGCTAAATATTTTGCATGCATAAGTAAGATTTAGATCTAGATTATTATTATAAAACGAATTCATTTTTAGCTAGATCTACTTCAAATTTGCTTGCTTTTAACTAGTATTTCAAAGTAAAATCAGTAGGTTAGAAGCTGTGCAATTTTACTAGGTCATTAACTGAATATTTGGCAAGTTGTAAGTGCCATTGCGTTGCTGATTTAATATCAGCAAAGAAAGATCCTAAGGGGGTTAGCTTTTTAGCTTCTTCTCCTTAGTTCCTTTTCTGTTGGTTTGCCATAATTTTTACTTGTATTTTTTCCAATTTTGTTAGGGGTGTTCCAAAACACTTTGAAAGTGTTTTGGGGCATCTTGTAGGACTAATTGTTTGTTGTTTTTACGCAGAAGTAACAGGTACAAGGAGAGATTTTGGCGAATTTTTGAAGATTTAACCTTACTCATAAACCCTTGAAGCAGTTGGGCACCTTCCTGCCTTGAGAAAATTTGTTGAAAACTTGTAAGCCATTGATCTTGAGTTATAAAGGATCAATGTGCATTCTCACAAAAAAAAGAGTTGTAATCATTTCAATAAAGCGGCATAGGCTACACATTGTCTTGCCTTGTCCCTATAGGGGGACAGGTGTCGGTGTCTTTTCTCTTGCTGTGATTACTTTCAGATTTTTTTTGGGATACCACAGACCATCATCTCCGACCAAGACAACAGGTTCCTCAACACCTTTTGGTCGAGTCTTTGGTCTCTGTTAGGCACCAAGCTCACAAAATCCACTGCTTTCCACCCCCAAACCGATGGCCAAACAGAGATCGTCAATCGGATGATTGTGCACATACTACGCATGTACAATTCTAAGCATTCACGTACATGGGACGAGAGTCTCCCATATGTCCAACACAGTTACAACAAGGCTCTCCATAGTTCCATCGGCCATAGCCCATTTCAGGTGGGTCTGGGATTCTAACCCTTGGGACCCATTGATGTTGCACTTCCTCTTGCCACCACACAGACAAAATCTTCCCCTAATCAGTCTGCGATCGACAAAGCCATCAGATTCATTGAGCAGATTCAGCACATCCTCCAATAGGTCCAGGAGATTTTGCAGAAATCCAATGCTAAGTACAAGCAGCACCATGATCAACACAGGGTACCACACCAGTTTCAAGTTGGCAACAAAGTCTGATTACATTTGCAAAAGGAGCGTCTCACCGGGCCCCATCGGAAGCTTCGCCCACTTCGTTATGGGCCTTACACTATCACCAAGGTTGTGGGTAGTAATGCTTTTGAGCTCAACACTCCACCCTTCCTTGGACTGCATCCAATATTCAATGTGGACCTCCTTCGGCCATATTTTCCACCATTATTGGACACCTCTAATATCGCAAAATAGCTGACACCAACAAAGCTCAGCCCTGACTACATGGAATAAGCATCCACTGATCAAATAGTGGACACACAGGTCAAGGACCCTCGCCAGCAGAGGATCCAACTTTATCGGGTTGTCAAGGCAGGGCAACTCCTACACCAAGGCAGGTGGCTCACCCGAGGCCAAATCCAGCATATGTTTCCTCACATGATGGGGGAACTAACCGCAATGAAGACCATTGCTTCCTAAGGGGGGAGGATTGATCCATGTGGATATTGGTGGCCACCCACCTATTCCAACTGGTTCCTCGTGTTCGTTTTTGTTCAGCACGTTCTTCTGTACTTCTTTGTAATTGTGGGTTCTACACTTATGGGATTGTCTGAAGCCCCACACATCCTCCAGGTGGATACAGGTGGCCTCTCACCTAATCCAACTAGCTTATTTTGTATGTTTTCATGTCAGCACATCTTGTTGTACTTCCAGGGCCGTTTTGGGGCCTTAAACGTTGTTTTTTTGGCTTGCCATAGTCAAATTGTAGACGGAGTCAGAGTTTGACGGCAGAATGTGTAGTTCTCTAAAAAACCTTTCCAACGGGCTATCACGCGCCTAAAACGAAGGTCGTATGCAAAAGTTACAACCCTGGGAAGTTGAGGTACCAAATTACACCAACTTACCCATAGGGCCCACATGACTTTTAGCGTTTCACCTTCTAGGGTTAGGTCTTTGGATGTCTAGGGTTTTGGCATTCATGAGTGATATAAAAAAGACCTCTTGAGCCTCCTTGTATTGGATTCTGCTTAGACGGATGCACGTAGCAGCCACATCTCTTCTCAGAGATAGCTACCACCATTCAAGCAAGTATTTTAGTTCTGCAGTTTTACAGTTTCAGCCTATTTCATTATTTAATAGAAGATATTGTTCACTGGATATTTGTGTTATTCTTCATATCTCTGTGTTTATTGTATTCAATCTGTTAATCAGTTCGTTCCGCTTCTAAATCTAGATCATAGCATGAGTCATCTTAGAAGAGGGGCATATACTTCTAACCCAAAACATGTTTCCCATGG
The DNA here is from genome assembly GCA_032191745.1 of Picea mariana. Lineage (NCBI taxonomy): Eukaryota > Viridiplantae > Streptophyta > Pinopsida > Pinales > Pinaceae > Picea > Picea mariana. The sequence continues at coordinate 137,571 of JASDQU011401106.1, forward strand.
TAACATGACGCAAGTGAGAAAACTTTATATGTTATGACATACTAGTCAATTGTCGTAAGGTAACCACAACTTCATGACATATCAGGGGGTTATATCATCATAGCTAAAAAAATATTACACATGGAGCATCTATGGAGTGACTTGGACCAACAAGGTGTATCTGGGCATCTGAAGTAAGCACATCATGGTTCATTTCTTGTCTTCCGGCATCATGTCACAAATTGGAGAATGGAAAGGATTGAGTCTGGAACTAATTAGACATGATTGAAAGCTTGTGCAGGAAGGTACATGATACCGTTGTAAGGATATCCAAAGGTTTCTACCCTTGAGAGTGTAACACCGAGTCTAAGTCCAAGTTCTAAAACATTGATTTTAGCACTGGTCTCTCCCATCAACCACCAAATATTTACAAAAGACAAAATCATTTTTCTTTTTCTGTTTAATTAAAATCTAAAGTTAATTCATTGAATATCTTTAGTTAGATTTCAGTTTTCTAGTCTAATTTCTTTAACTCAAATACATTTACATTCTAGACTTGTTTATTTCAATTGGGATTTACTTCAAAGTTCTTAATATTGAAACCCTAATTGAAGGTTTGCTCTAATCTTGCATTTCAAGTTTTATCTTCTTGTTTTGGGCTATTACATTTGTTTAAGCAAGTCTGGAAATTGATATTTAATTACATAAATCAAATTTGCATACATCTTCAAGTCTAGTCGATTTTCCATAAGAGAAATTTGATCTCTAGACTTGAGTCACAATCACAATTTAGAGTTATTTTTCAAGGATTGTGTTTCTAGGCTCTAATTGTGACTTGCCTTAAGTATTTCAATCCTTTTTCTTTCACTCAAGGCTATCTTATTTATTTAAGTAAATCTGGAATTTATATTCGCATATTTAAAATTAGATTTACAATCTAATCAAGTCTAATTACTTTTCATAAATAAGCTCTCATTGCTAGACTAGCTTTAAATCACAAGTTGGAGTTGATTTATGGTTCAATATCTAAACCCATCATTGTGATATACACTAAGTTGTTCATTTTCAGTATATATCTTTCACTTGGTGTTACTTTCATTTACTATTGCAAATCTGGAATTTAACGTTACATATTATATTTAGATTTTGCAATCTAGACAGCGCTTATGTTTAACATAATCACAATCACACTTTAGACTTGTCTCTTCATAATCATAATTTGAATTCACTTTCAATATATATTTAGGACATCAGAAGGGTTGAAGTGAGTGGCGCAATCATGGTGGTCGAGATCACCAAGCAATATGCACGCAAAGGTAAAGCCTTAACTCTGCCATTGGCCCAAGGTAAGATTCTAGCTTTCCCAATAAGTAAGAATGACCCACATTGTTTCCTAATCCAGTTCAGCATGAGTCTTCTAGTTTCTCTTTAGAGGGTGAGCTTCCAAAGATTAAAAGCCATGTACCCTTGATAGAGTTAATCTGCATGCATGTTCACAAAGAAGCAATTAGCAAATTTATTGGAACTAGAGATGCAATAAACCTTTCGAATGACAACCCTCAAGTCTTCCTTGGTATCACTAAGGTCAATAGTACAACCACTCTTTTCTATATTTCAGTGCTAGTTAATGGTTTAATATTACGAAATTGCATTTTACACTCTGGAGCATATTCTAACGTTATGCCTCTTGAAATTATGCATGAGATTGGATTGCAGATAACCAAACCATACAGGGACGTACAAGAAATGGACGCGGGCGCACCACTTGGGGCAGATCACATGGATCAAGGATGTGGATGAGTGAGGGAGTGTTGGGCTAAGAAAAGTGTGCCAAGGGATATATTTAGTCTCCCCTTAATTTTTTCATTATTTTTTTGCTTTTTGGAGACTTTCTAGAAGGGAGGCACACCCCTCTAGGCAAAGTGACGTTTTTGCTTAATGGCTAGGTGGGGGGGTGATGTGAGGGTTGGAAAAGGTTAGGAAAGGTTAAGAAAAATCTCTCTCACCTTTATCCATATTTACATCATCCTCTAACTCATTATTACAAAATTACATTTTTGCTATGTTTGGACTTTAACAATTAAAATTGTTGTTTTTGACTGACTGACACTCTGGGTGGACAAACCCATAGCAAAAGTTATCCGACCGAGATGAAACTTGGTCCATGGATGTAGGGGGTGCTATTCCATTTCGTTTGAGCACAAATACCCCTATCAAAAGTCCAAGGACCTAGTTTTTATAATTTTTGCTCAAAAATAATTAATTAATTAAATAATTAAACCTCCAAACTTAGGGAAATTTAATTAAAAATTAATTAATTAAAAAAAAACTAACTTAGACTCGATGGAATTCCGCGAAACTTTCTAAGATGTCTTGCATGGTCATTTACAATGATTCCCTATAATAGTTATCAAGAGATAAGCCCACTAGAACGTCGTTCACCACTTTGGAGGAATTATTGCAAGTGTGAGGGAAAAACTCAAGGGAAATCAATAAGGCTAAAAAGCCCAATTGATAACCTGAGGATAAAAAACCCTCGATGAAAGGAACTCTCCCAGTGAACCGATCCCAAGGTAACTGACCTAGACATGACTCATGAAGACCTATTACATTATTAACCCACGCAGGGGTGAGGAAACTCCAGTTACAAAAAGAAGTGTTGGGGCCAAACACGCCCTGTAGAACCAAAAGTCTTCAACAAATTTGCATCTAATGATGCATCTCTTCATGGCACATGGAGTTGACCACCTATGTTGGAGAGGCGTTCAACAGATTGTACTAACAATATGGCAGAATATGAAGCTTTGTTATTAGGACTTCATAGGGCTACGAAGATGGGGGTCAAATAGCCGAGGGTTGAAGGAGATTCAGGGCTTGTGGTGAATCAAGTGAAGATGCAATGTAAAGCTTGAAATCAACGCTTGAAGAGGTATACAAATGTGGTTTGGGATGAAATTGAATATTATGATGCATTTAATATCTCACATGTGCATAGGGGATTGAACAAATTGGTTGATTCTTTGACAAGTGCAGCCACTCTTTTCCAACCATGGGCAACAAATCCATACATTACATATATGATTGAGGTATCTTTTCGTCCTTTTTTTCGGGATAATATTGGCCGATGGCAAGTTTTTGAGGACGATAAACACATATTTAATATTTTGAATTGTGCTAATGAATTTTCTAACAATATCATTGATGAGATGCAAGATGGTGAGGAGGCCTTGATGATTCAACTTAAGAGCAATAAAGTCCCCAAAGGTTTTGTTCCATTAGAGAATTTATTTGATAGATCTGACATGTTTTATGGAGCTAATAAACCTTGCGTAGACCAACAGGTAGAGAAAATTGACATTGGATCGAAGAACACACCAAGGCTCATTAATGTTGGCAAAGGTTGCACTCCTTAAGACCGAGCCAAGATTGTGGCATTGGTAAGGGAATTCAGAGATGTTTTCGCATGGTCCTACGATGAGTTGAAGGCATATGATCTAAATATAATCAACCATGCAATATCACTCTTGGAGGGTGCCAAACCATTCATACAGTGACTCGGATTCATGAACCCCAAGGTGGGGCCCACCATTCAGAAAGAGTTGTAGAAGTTGTACGAGGCAAGAATCATTGAACCAATCAGGTAATCTCATTGGGTGGCTAACTATGTATCTGTAAGAAATAAATTAAGTGAGATATGCACATGTATAGATTTTTGAAACCTTAATCGTGCATCTCTCAAGGATAACTACCCACTTCCCAGCATCGAACATGTTCTTCAAGCAATTACAGGTTCAGGTATGATGTCCATGTTGGATGGCTTCTAACAATACAATCAGGTGACGGTAGCAAGGAAAGACAGGTATAAGATAGCCTTCATAACACCATGGGGAACATACTCTTACATCTGCATGTCATTTGGGCTCATGAACGTTGGAGCCATTTTCCAGCGTGGTATGGACTTTGCTTTTTCTGATTATTTTTTCAAGTTCATAGTAGTTTACCAAGATGATATAACTATATTTTCCAAGAATAGAGATGATCTTGTTACTCATTTACGTAAATAAATTGACAGGTGCAAGCCACTTTGTATATCATTGAACCCAAAGAAGTCAATTCTTGGGGTTTTTGAAGGAAAGTTGTTGGGTCATATAGTGTCAAAGGATGGTGTGAGGATAGATCCTGACAGGGTGAAAGGAATTCAAGTGGTCCCTCTTCCAGCAAGCAAGAAGGCAATTCAATCATTTTTTGACCGGAACAACTTCGTGAGGCGGTTCATTCCCAACTTTGCGAAGATTGTTAAGCCTATCTCAGACATGTTGAAAAAGGGCCATGATTTAAAATGGAGTGATGAATCCAAGAGGGATTTTGAAGATATTAAACAGGGTTTGTGTCACTCTCTCATTCTTGTTAGTCCAAATTATTTTAAAGAATTTCAAATTTTTTCTTTCGTGTCTGACTCTACTAAGGTTGTTGTGTTCATGCAGAAGAACGATGAGGGAATGGAGCAGCCAATAGCGTTCATGAGTAAGGCTTTTCAGGTATCAGAATTGAGTTATAAGTTGATGGAAAAGCAAGCTTATGCGCTTGTGAAGGGGTTGGCCCACTTCGGGACTTATTTTTGGAATGCTCAAATAGTTGCTTATGTCCCCCACCCCATGGTTAAGGAGATTTTGATTCATAAGGATTGTAACGGAACTAGGGGAAGGTGGATCACTAAGATCCAAGAGTATGACCTGGAGGTGAGGCCTACCAAGTTAGTTAGAGGCCAAGGATTGGATAAGATGATGACAGAGAATAATTTGGAGGCGGTACAGGATCCAAAGGTAAATGCTTTTTCAAATCCTTTTAAAAATTCTCATTGGTACATGGATGTTATTATTTATTTGACCAACTTATCATGTCCTCCCAACTACACCAAGACACAGAGGCGATCTTTGCAGCTTCGTGTTGCCAAGTATTGTTTTTGGCAGGGCACTTTAGTATGGAGGAACCCAAATGGTATCATTTTTCCCTGTGTGGGCAGTGATGACTCTAAGGAGATCTTACATGATCTCCATTCAGGAGTGTGTGGTGGGAATTTCTATGTTCATACCACTACACAAAAGATCATGTGTGTGGGCTATTATTGGCCTTCCTTATTCAGAGATGTGCATGCCTATGTCCGAGCATGTGAGGCTTGTCAGCGATTTGAAGGAAAGCAGAAGCTCCCTACTTTGCCTTTAGATCTGGTTATAGTAAAGGCTCCTTTCCAGTAGTGGGGTCTAGATTTTATTGGACAGTTTTCATAGAGTTTTAGTGTTGGGCACACGTGGATTTTGGTAGCTACAAATTATTTCACCATATGGGTGGAAGCAGTTCTATTGAAGACATCCTCTAGTGTTGCCATAATGTTCCCAAAAAAAAATTCTTGGAACATGTTAAGTTTTAGTGTTTTCTGGTTGTGGTATTTTGTCAAACATTTTTTGAGTTTGTCTTCTTGAATTGCGCTATGATGGTTTTATTGAGTTTTGCAACACATAAATGATAGGAGCATAACAATAATAGATACACAACAAGATGCAATACACAGTAATACAAGTAATAGCCACAAATACCTCAAATCTGAGTTTTATTTAGATATACAGTTGACCTCATACAAGAAGAGCAAATCTGGAATACATATGAATAATATGGATGTTGTGGTTGTAGAACCATCCAAGATACAAAACAAAAGAACGATATGAGTCCCCCCTGGACTTCCAATAATTGTATGCAAGGACTGACAAGCTCAATTGATTCCCCTTCTTGGCATATGTTGTGTACACCTGCTAAGTGTGCACTTCCTCACTAGAATAGACCAAGAATAGTACGGCCTCCTCTATGATGGCCTCAAACCCCTACAAATCTATGTGATATGATAGATCTGATGATGGAAAGATGATAGGAGTAGTCTTTGGGCTGTAGCTTAACTGGAAGGCCTCCAAACAACAGTATCCCTAAGAACAGATGTGCCCTCCCTCTCAAGAAATACGCCCAACTCCACAAATAATAAATATGGTCTCCAAACCCCACAAGAGAGATGCAAACCTGTAGATCTGAGGGTATATGATCAAGGGAAGTGATCCCTTGGAATTTTTATGCAAATATGAACCATCCAACTATATATCTCCAAAGACAAATGCACCCTCCTCCTGGAAACTCGCACCACTGGAAGAATCAATGGATATGGCATGAAAACCCTACACAAAATAGTGAGGAAAGGCACCATGGTGATAGCTAACACTTTTGAAGTGAGATTTCTCTCAAATCTAATGTTTACAATCCTCCACGAACTCCTCTCTCATGAACAGTATGCCCTAGCTCTGCAGAAAGACTCCAAAACTGCGCCTTGTTTCCTCAACTGCTCTTGAAGTTGAACCGGAACTGAACTAGAATGGTGAGGGAGGAATCTTTCACCTCCTTAGCCAAGCTTGGATAAAGAACAGGAGAATATTTCACTCCCTTGTTGATCTCTAGGGTTTATTCAGTCAAAAACTCAAAACCCCTAGGTACCATGGGCTCTCTAGCTAAGAAGCTAGACATCAAAATAGAAATCAACATAATGAGAGAATATAAGCCCCTATCTCTCTTTTATACCCATGTTCATCTTTTCTCTCCAAGTGACTTTTACTTTATTTTTAATATTCCTTAATAAAATCACTTTATTAATTAATTAACCATTTTTCCTCTAAAAAGTTATTTATTTGTCCTTATGGCTTCTCCGGCCACTGAAAGTCACTTCTCATCATTTTATCCTGTAGTGCTCTTCCTCCCGATTCCAATGAGCTATTACACTAAGAGGTTTCTTCAAGTATTATGCCCAAAATGACCTCCTTAGTGAATTTAATTAAAATATGCTCCATAATAACTCAAAATTATGAAAATCGTCGGAATGCAACGAAACCAAAGACAAGTTGTGTGGAATGCATCCTAATGATGAAATATGATGAACGATGCAAGTCGGGCCCAATAAAACCCCTCAATATCTCTTGAACTCATTATCACCCCTATCTGGCTACTTTGGTAGGCATCCCAATCTATAACATATAAACATCCAAAAATGGGGACATTACAGCTGCCATTATCAAATTTATGGAGAATAATATCCTCACTAGATTCAAGGTCCCCCAGAAGATTACAACTGACAATGCTAGTGTTTTCAGATCTATTGAGTTGATTTCCTTTTGTTCCCAATATGCCATCACTTTGGCTCATTCAGCCAACTATTATCCACAAGGGAACGGATTGGTTGAGTCAAGCAACAAGAACCTTATCAAAATAATCAGGAAGACAGTTGGAGATAACAAGAGAGCATGGGACAGTTTTCTCAAGCATGCAATGTGGGCTGACCGAATTACAAAGAAGCATGCTACTGGTAAGAGCCCCTGTGAATTGGTTTATGGATTGGATGTTATTTTTCCAGTTAACTTGAGATTCCCATTATACAAGCTATTGGGATAGTTTACCACCAACCAGGAAGCTTTGCAGCATCGTATTTATGGGTTGGTGCAACTAGAGGAAGATAGACTTGTGGCATACACACACTTTACAAATTATTAGGAATAGGTCAAGAGGGTGTTCGACCGTAGAGCAAAGGGAAAACCTCTACAGGTTGGAGACATAGTCTTGTTGTGGAACAAGAAGAATGAAAAATCAGGTGACCACATCAAGTTTGAGAGTCTTCGGTTGATATTCTTCGGTTGGGGCTTGTTGCCCCCCCAGTTGCACCAAGAAGGAATGATGGATGAACCACAAAGATTGAATAAGCCACTTGTTCAAAATTCAAATTTCAGAAGTCCTGTAGGGTATTATTGCCCCTTCATTTCTTCTTCTCCTTCTTCTCTATGCATGTTCCATACCCGCATGGGGGAATTGTAATAAAATGAGTTAGCATGAGGTCCTTTGTATGTAAAAGACTCAACTCCCTAAGACTTGGTCATTAGTGCATTACTCTAGACTGTTTTTTTTCACTTGGTAAATTATTCCTCGCTTTTCAGCAATTTATAATTTTCTAAGTTTTTTCACTTATTCCTCCAAAGCTGGAGTATGTCCTAATGGTTAGGCCTTGATGTGTGTTTTTTGAGTCTAGTTTCAAATGTATATTACCATGCTAGTCATTTACCCAAAGTATTATGGACATGCATTAGGTCCCTCTAGGATTTTTTAATAGTTTTAATAAAACGTAAAATTTCCCGTTAAACGGGATTTTACCTTGTAAATTGATGTGATATTAAAAAAGTGGTACTAGGAGGTATTATATCCCTTGGGGGGTATCGTTTTCGAACCTAGAATACCCCTTTTGGCCATCTACCCCCTTTTCAAGAGAAATAATTGACTTTTGCTCATCAAAAATCAATTTTACTCTAAAAAGGTGAATAAATCAGCTCCCTATTATTAAGGAAACATGTCGGAAACATGTTTTTGGCTTCTCTTTAGTTCACTTAGCCTCATTGGTTGTTAGTGACAGTTGATGGCAAGTTGGGTGGTTTTATGTGGCAAATCAATTGAGTTAGCAAGTAATTATCTTGGCTATGTGGAGATCTCAATGAAGAAGTGTGCCCTCTCTTAGGAGGTGGCGCATTCTCCTTGAGGGCGCCAATCCCAAGGAAGATGTGCACCTCCCTCTTGCTATGTGGTGACCTCTCCTTGCCTTCTTTCTTGACTTGTGAGTGTGTGAGAGATGTGGCATAGATCCAACCTCCCATTTGTCTCATTCACTTTGGGAAGTGCGCCCCCCTTGCTATTTAACCAAGCAGCTTCCTCCTCCCATGGTTAATGAGAGTTTGGGCTTGGTTTGGCATTGTACTTTGTATTGTTATATTATTTTGGAATAAAGAAGACTTTGGAGGTGAAGAAGGTGGCTAGTATTCTTTGTGTGAATGTTTGATGTTTAGCATTTCATATATGAGGTAATCTTAGTTTGGTTTATTGCATTTGATTTGTTAATCTGGCCTTTGAAGGGGTGTTTTCAATCAGTAGGATAGGATTTACTAAACTAGTTTGCTTCTTAGATCCTACTGATCATTTACATTAGTGGCATTTGATTTGCATGTGTATTTTGTTGAACTATCATGTTATCTAAGACTCTTTTGTAGGTGACACCATATTTAACGGTTTTGTGCAAGTTTTCTAAGCTTTACAGGTCCTCATGCTTGGAGAAGTAGTTGGACTAGATTGTACCTTCTACATGCTCCTAGCCTTTCAAGAACATAGTCCCTCGGCTTTCCACTGGGAGACTCCATAGCCCAAGGATTCTGAAACTTCAAGCTTCTCTTTCTCCCTTTCATAAAAATCATTTTTTCTTGGTTACTTTCCTTTTGCATGCAAGTAGATCTAATTTCTAATTATAAATCTTACATTAGATCTTTACTTATGCATGCATGCATAGATCTAGATTGCATGTTTAAATTTGCTATCATTTAAGCTAGATCTATCATAAAATTTCATCTTTTAGCAAGTTTTTTCTAGCTAAATCTCAAAGCTAAAAGGTAGATCGATTTTAGAGCTTTAAATTCCATATTTGGCAATATTAGTGCCTTTTCATTCACTGTTCCGAACAACAAACAAAAACCACTAAAAAAACTAGTTTTTTGCTTGCTTTCTTGGTCACTTTCACTAACTTTCCATAAACTTTCACTTGGTAATTTTTGGTTTAAGTCTGGCATCTTTTGCAGGCTGTCCCAAAGTCATTTTGGGCATCTCTCWATCATAGTATCTTGCTGTTTTTGCAGGTTTGGCGAACAGAAAGAGGAGGTGGTGCCCAAATTTTGAGGATTTGGAGCACCTGGGACCGCTTAAGGCACCTAGTCTTTCTCCCAATCTAATTCTTCTATCCATTTTTGTAAGTTTATTGGCCTTAGATATATAGAAGACCATCAAACATTCTTCCAAAAGATTGTAACTTGAAAAAAGTAGTGGGATAACCCAGTAGGCCCCTCATTCCCCCTACCTAGAGGGGAATTGTCTCTTTTTTGCATTTTGCATCTTGCATTTTGCATTTGTCCATTTTGTTAACTTAAAATCAACCTAAAACGAACCCATGCACCGCAAAACATTTTCCTTTTGTTTTAGAGTAGTTAGTTTAGTTCCATTTTCACGCTATTTCAATTTGGAAAAGTAACAAATCTTCCTCGTCAAGTCCCTAATATGCTCTCAGCCTCGCAAGCTTGCTTGATCTTGGCATGATTCAGAGAGGGGCTTGATTTGTGTGGAGTAGTTAAACTAGGGAAAACCTTCTACCACTATTGCTTGATACGGGATCAATACCGAAAGATTGACTTGTGAGTTCAAGTGGATATTCATTGAGATTAGTTCTCTCTCTGTTGGAAGTTCTTGCAATCTCGCTTGTACCCATTTGAGGGATAGTAGTTAAAGGAAACACATCATAGTTTAGAATTTTATTTTCACACTTACAATCTCCAGCACTCACAAGTGGATTTACACTATCTGTCCACTTCACTCAATTAATCTAAACCCAAATGAAAACCTCTAACTAATAAAACTTACCAAGAGCATTGCATAACACATTTCGCAACGATACATACATTATCGGCACTGGTCTACAATATTTCCTTTTGCTTATTATCGATACTCTCATTTGCTTTCAAATATTATGATTTGTGTTGAAGTACTTTATTTGCTCAATATCTTTCGCATAAGCAATTATTTTATTGTGTCATTATATGTTGCTAGATTAGTTGTATTTGCTTTTGGTTTCATTTAACTCCTAGAATTATATTGTACTTAGCTTTAATTAGCCTTATATTCTTTTATTAGGGACTATCCCCCTTGGCTTTGCTAGGAGTTAGCCTAGATGGAGGAGTCGAGTGTTAGGTGACAGCTACTCGACTCAAGACTTGCCCCCAAGGCCACACCTAATGGATTGAAGATTTCTTCCACATGACCCAAGGTATGGATTAGGCGGCAACAGGGCCATACCATATTCATGTTGAGGTGGGGCCTAACACTTTTTAGTTGGTCAATTTGGATGGTGATCATGTGGGGCTGCCAATCAATGGGCAACAATTGAAGTACTACTTTCAACAAGGGATCAAGTCCCAACAATTTTGGGTTTCTTGGGGGTAATAGTCTTAGTTTCCTTTCCTTTCCGCATGTCATTTTCAAATTTCAGCCTTGCATATTTTTATGTTTTAGGACAGCAATTTATTCATTTGTTTTCCAGATTTTTCCTTTCACAGTCATCGTTTTTCAAGCTTAGGTTGAGTTGCTGATTTTTTCCTTGTTATATCAACATGTGATTGTGTCTTGTGAAGTTTGTAGGTCTTTCCTTTCATAATAAAGTTGTTGTCCACTTTTGCTATCTTGGGTAAAATTTTGAGTGTCTCAACATACATTAGTTGAGCCTTTGTTGTCTTATCATTAGATTGAGCCTAGATGAGGGTCCATGTGTCTGTATTCCAAAGCATTGATCCTTTTAGGATGGGTATAGTTGAAGAGACATAAGAGATTCTTGAGTCATCTTATGTTTTGTCACTTCATTGCTTCTCATTGAGTCATCTGCTTTGAGTCAATCATCCCCCTCATCCAACAATAGGGACATGGTACCATACATCTTATGTCTTCTTGAGTTATCACTTCGTGTTGAGGGAAGAGTTTTCATCATTGCTTTTCCTTTCAGTAGATCATCCTGCATCAACTCCGACACATTATCTGTGGATGATCCAGAAGTAGAGCACCTTGATGGCCATTAGCCTCATTGGCAATTATCTCGCATTTGACAAGGTTGAGCATTATTGGGCCTTGATTGAATGATCCTTGTCATTGTTCAACTTCAAACAGTTGTCCCAGATTGAGCATTTGTGTGAGCCAATGGTTGGTTCCCATCAGAGACAGGTACAAGATCAGTGTAGTGGTGGTTTTTTCTTCAGAGATTGAGTTAGCATAGCTCTCCATGGATTTGAGAGAGATTGTTATTTTTAGCAGGTGTCCTACTTTTTAGGAGACAGTGTCCAAAGAATTGCATGTCATATTTGAGCATACAGCATTGGTCCTCACATGATTCTAAGCCCGATGACATTTTTTCCGAGTATCATGCGGGCACTTTCTATTTTTAGTAGGTTGAGTTCAAGGTTTAAATCGAGATTTTGAGTTTACAGTATTGATCCTAGAGACATTCTGATTCCAATGAGCCTTTTCCGAGATGACATGTGAGTATTTTCTATCTTTAGCAGGTAGAGATAGGGGGGTCATATGGTGATTCTGATTACATTTCCAGATTCCTTACAGAAAATCGAATCTGATGAGCATATTTTCACTGACTTCCGAGGAATTTCTATTTTAGGTCATGTCTATTTTTAGACATGCAACATTTGGCAGTGGTCTCCCCACTATCCCAGACATATTTGGCATTTTCCTATTTTTTAGGGTCGGACTCCTATTTTTAGTAGTTACTATTTATAGTAGGGGTGGTCGCCTCCCAAGGTGACAAGTAGCAGAGTCAAATTCTAACAAATGGCAGTGTGAGAGTGTGAAATGTGGCACACAAATCATCAGTGAGTTGGGCCAATTTCTCACTAACATGTGGCTTTCCATTACATGAGTAGCTTGGGTGCATATTTGAGGACATGTGGCGTATTACTAGATTAAAGCAAGGCGTGTTGAGTTAATTAAAGCTCAATTATCTTTATCTTTCCTTTCTTTTTCCTTCATGCACCCTCTTAACCCTTGTTTGACATGTGTGCATGATTTCCTTTCCTCCTCGCATGTGTGATTCCCCTTGGTCTCTTCTTTGGCGCATTAATCCTTGTTATTTAGGGTGCATTCCCTCTCTCCCTTCATGCGCACTCATCCTCTCACTTTCCATTTCCCATGCACCTTACTCACTCCTATTTTCCACTTGGGCGCATTCTTCCATGCATTGTCCCACTCAATCGCATGCTTTCTCTTCCACACCTGCGCACCCCTCGTCTCCTCTTCTTCTCCCTACACGCATAGTCACTTACCCATGAGTTGATCCCTTTCTAAGTTAACTCCACTCCCTTCCACCATGGCGCGTTTTCTTTAGCATGTGCCATCCCTTCTCTCATTCACTCGCCTTCCTTTCCACTTAACCTTCCTATCACTCTCCCCATGCACATCACCACTATCCTACCATGCACCCTACTCTCTTTACTTGACCCACACACCTTACTCTTCGTCCTCATGCGCACTATCACTCTTCTCATGCACATGCTCTCCTCTCCATGCGTCCTCTTACCCATTCCTCATGCACCCTCCTATTCTTCTCTTGGGAAGTGTGCCCTCATGGTCTATTTATTGAGGCTTCTCCTCACTGTTCAAGGTTGGATCTTTTGCAGTAGCAGCAAACTCTCTCTCTCTCTCTCTGTCTTTTATACTCTAGCTTCTAGTTCTTTGTGTGGAGATAGCCACTCTACCAGTTCTTGTGCTTGTTTTCTGTGGTGCAATCAACCCTTTGGCAAGACATGAATAAAGAATTGTTGTGCTCGTACCAAGCTTTCAGTTCTTGTCAGTGTTGTGCTTAAATTTGTGCATCAATTAGAAGTTTTCAGCCTCTTATTGTGGTTAAATTCGACCTTTTAAATGCGCTTTCTTTCTCTTTTCTACTCATCTTTCTAAAGCTAACATTGCAGGGATTCTACCAGGTGAAATTTACTACTATTTTCCTCACATCTTGGGCGGTATTACACGCTGTCCAAGACACTTTTCGCTGCTGTTTTTTATTGTTTTCTTGCAGAAAATCGGACTTAAAACCAGCAGCAAGGCACTTAGGGACACCTCCTAAGGTTGGCACACACCAGCCCAAACGAAGAGGAGGTTTGTCGGTGACACTTAGGGCATTCTCTCCTTGAATTAGCCTCTTTTCATCGCAGATTTTATGTGTTATCATATCTGATTGGAGGGTGAAAAAGTGTGCTAACATACATGAGATTTTCCTTGGGAAAAAAATAAGGTTGGGCAGATTCTGTTCCACCAAATTCGTCCACAGCTCACACCTGGCCCCAACCACTACACAAGAATAAGCATAAGGACAAGCAACTCTCTTTCCAAGGGCATCATGTCATTGGCGAGACTTGAACCTGAGTGGGAGAAATAATAAACACCCCTCTTTCATTACCTCGGCAAGTCCTCCATGATAATTTTGTAAGCAAATTTTGAATATTTTATGTTTTGTTTTTGCCAAAGTCAACTCTGAATTTAAGGCCTTGCCAAGTCCAAACGAAATCTAATTCTCAGTACTTTGGATTTTGACATTGATAGACGTTACAACACTAGCCTCAAGAATCTTTATGTCCTTAAATCAAGATCCCAAGAAGTTTCATTTTTCCTTTGAACAATAAAGGTATGTAGCAATTCATGCTTCCGCTCACTCATTTCCTAACCAACAACTTCGAAAGTTGTACATTCATGCTCTTCAAGCCCAACAATCATATAGAGTCCTTTCTTTAATCCCCAAGTTATGAAGATGACATACGCAACTGTCTTGATAGTGAACACATGGAAATCCTTGTCAGCTTGAACCTCCCCCCCCCCCTAAACTTTGCTCAAACTAAACCTAGTGAACCTTTGGAAACTAAATAAGCACAACCTACTCAACATCAGCAGGACACACACCAAGAAAAACAAGCAACAAAGAAAAATCAAGAAACGAAAAAAAAATGAAACCTTCAAAATCCACCAATCAAGAGACTAATAAATCTCAATCGAAGGAAGAGCAATCTCAACCAAGTCCATCTCTAGAAGCACTAAAAATGGTTGCAAACGTACGTATCCAGCCCTTGTATCCTTCAAACGCCATCTTTTCTTCTCTCTGTGGGCTTCATTTTTCCTTTAATTGTTAAACCTACCCAATTCTGACGTGGATCTTGGTTCTATAAAGTACTTAAGACCTTTCAGTTCATATGAAGAAAAAAATATGG
>JASDQU011401107.1:18536-33059 GCA_032191745.1 Picea mariana
TCACGTCAAAACAATTAATTAATTTTAAGTAGTTAATGTTATGTGATTTATATTTGAAAATAGAATCATATATAAAATATTAATACGATAGAAATTTTCTACATTTTATTAATATCAAAATTCTTAAATTATAGTAATATGTTACAATTATTTTTTTATCAAAGGAATTCACAGATGTTCATTTGCTTTTACATTTTATTAATATCAAAATTCTTAAATTATAGTAATATGTTACAATTATTTTTTTATCAAAGGAATTCACAGATGTTCATTTGCTTTTACATTTTATTAATATCAAAATTCTTAAATTATAGTAATATGTTATAATTATTTTTTTATCAAAGGAATTCACAGATGTTCATTTGCTTTTACATTTTATTAATATCAAAATTCTTAAATTATAGTAATATGTTATAATTATTTTTTTATCAAAGGAATTCACAGCTGTTCATTTGCTTTTTCAAGTGGGTAATTTTATAATGAGTTAAGTTTCAATTACAATAATTTTTCACACTTTTTATAAGGATGACTTCATATTTATTTATAATTAATTAAGAAAACTCTAATCATAACAACATCTTAACTATCCAATGGTCCTTCTTTAATGAAGTCTCATTATATTTATTCAATAAGTCTAACTATCATAGCAAATCTTCTTTAATAAGGTTCTATTACATTTATTCAATAAGCCTAACTAACATAGTGGACCTTATTTAATAATATATAAAAGATGAGAGTAGTTGTCATCTTAAAAATGACAACTATCCATATACCAATTATCACAATCGTTCTCTAAAACATACAAGCATATCTTTCTTGATTGTATTCTTCCTCAATACAAGGGTATGTGTTGATATTTAGGGATTGCCTCTTTTAATATCTTGGATTTTGTGAGAGTTTTTTTCTCACAACATTACCACATTTCCATTCTTCATGCCCATGAGGGTTTCATGCAATGGCACTGGTTTGGTGGCAATGTGATTTGCAGTCCACACAACTATTCCAACTAATTTTTTTTGAAATCCTTCTCACAAAACTACAACGAGAATTGATGTAAGTGTTAGTGCTCTTTTTTCCTTTAAAAACCTACAAAATAGGAATAATTTTTTTTTTTTTTTTTACTTAAGAAAGAGATCTAATACCAAAAATTATGTGTCTTACATATAAATATAGAATCACATACAAAATATCCATTAATAAAATAGATATTATCCACAGTTTATTAATATTAAAACCCTATTTTTAAAATAGGGTAAAATGTTAGACTTTCTTTAATAAACTTAGTAATTAACTACTATAGTAGATCTTATTAGTCCCTACAGCAATGAGTTTATCTATAACAATGAGTTTATCTTGATTAAATTAAATTAATATTTATTTATCTTGATTTTTACTGCTAGCATTTAATGCATTTGATCATTTTTAACTGGTCGTTTTCCACATGAGGCAATATCTCTCAGAACTTTTGTCAGCGATATAAATCTTATTGCGTACTTAATAAGTTGTCAGTGTTTGAGTTTGTTGTACAATGTTGTATGGTTGGTAGTTGAATACGTTGTCAGCTGAAAAACGACGTCGCACAACTAATCCCTTCCTTGTGATCAAAGCCAACTAATTTTCTACGGGAAAAAAACTAACTAATTACGTCGATAGGCGTCCCCCTATTGGAATTGATGGACTAATCATCCTTTTAATCATAAATTTTAATCTTATGGCCAACAATGAAAGATGTTGGCATATTCTTCGTCGTCGTCTCTAATCAATGGATTAGATTTTCAGAAATTAACTTCCTCTCATTTATAAAGACTTACGTTTATGTGTTTACTTTTTCACATTTACCTAAGATGATTAAAAAATTACATAGTGACCATAAAATTGACACGTTATGAGATTAGCAATTGATTATGCTTATAATAATGTAGTTGTGGAATGTCGGGCTCCATTTGGCTAGAATGGTAGGTGTGCATTGTGGAAGGATGGCGCGCTCGATTCCTCTACCCATGGTGTGTTGTGGAAACACATTCGATTCCTCTACCTTCACGGATCTCCTGCTATTAATTTGTGTTTCAAAACAAGATTTAAAGTATTCAAGTAGTTTTTTAGAATTTTAAATTTATGTTTCAAAACAAGATTTAAAGTTTTCAAATAGTTTTTTAGAATTTTAAATTTCTGTTTCAAAATAAGATTTAAAGTTTTCAGGTATGCTTTAATGTTGAATTAATTGAGCTAAAATGATCTAAGGGCTCATACTATTGATATTTGAGTATTTGTTTGTAAACGACCACCGTTATTGGTGTTGAGTTTGGCAAGACAACTCCAGTTTGGCTTTGTTTGGGTTTCATGAGACGACTCCAAGTTGGCTTTATCAATCTTGTTCTTATTATTTTTAAATTGTTTGTTTAACTCCGCAAAAACATTAGAAGGGTTCTTCTGCATTCAAATGGAGGAAACCCTTAAACAAATGATATTTTGTTAGGGATTGTGGGTTCAAATTCGACGAGATTGGGGATTTATTACACGTTTGCTGGTTGGAGGTCGGGGGAGCAATGGACTGTAGGCTTTTGTGTGCAGATACTGAGTACAAGGTGGTGTTTCTGCTTAAATTAAAAGCTGACTCCTATGGGTGGGATGGGCATCCAATTAGGTTTTCGGTTAAAACGCTAGGGGTAGAAGAGATGGGATTCGAGCTTCTTCTTCTTGTGGAAAGTCAGAGATAGCGTATAAACACAGGTGGATGGATGGAAGTGGTTTCAATGTATTTAAATTTAATAAGGGTGGAAGTGGTTGCATCTGATAAACGCGTATAAGCTGAGGTGGATGGATGGAATTGTATTGGATATATATATACTAGCACATCCACATGCATAGTGAATGGTGAACGCTGAAAGGGATCACCATTCCAGAACTATCTTTGAGTTCCTGTATTATGTTAGTGAACATTGATAGGTATCACCGTCTCATAACTACGTTCCTGTATTGTATTAATGATTAATATTCAAAATAGTTCTATGCAGATAAAATGTATTTCAAGTTCCAAATAAATACAAAAATAACCATATATAAAACACAGTAAAGTAGAAATCATCATCCCTTAGGATCATGTATTAAGCTATGATTAGGGTTCAACAATGTAATGCCACACATATAAAATGTGTTTCAGCTTCTACATAAGCATCAACTTAACCCTATATAAAACACAGTAAAACCTGGTTCCTGTATTGTATTAATTTCAAGACTATTATTACAAGGAGATCCGTTACACTACTAACAAATCTATTCTATTCAAAGAAAAATCTGGGCACCTGGTTACACTACTAACATATCTATTATATTTGCGAGATTTGAAGTCTAATTCGCATTTGTAATTTTTCAATGCCTCAATTTCATTTTCATTTTCACACATTATCATAATGCTCTGGGTTCTGGATTCAACGCAAACTTATTTGGTCGCCTCGTTTCACTACCAATGGATATATTCTATTATGCACAATCTGAACTCCAATCCATGAGAAAATTATCATGGATCTAGCTTTTTTGCATGAAAAGATTATCATGGATTTAGATTATGATTTATAATAACATATAAGCTTTACAGTTACTTCAATATTGTTAGCCAATATGCATTTTGTTTTATATAAATAAAGCATGTAATGTAATATTAATTTCGGAATATTGTCCTCTCCAAATCAGAAGATTTTATTTCGCTATGTCTCCAATTTGGATTTGTTGCTTGTTAAGGTTTAGGTTTTTTGTTTTATTAAATTCTCATTTTCTACCTAACAGGTCTAGAAATCCTTTTGTAACAATGCAATTCAATCCAAATTTCGACATACAGGTTAGCAACTTAAGTTTATTTCTCATATATTTAATTATCTGTGCCCTTTAATTCGAACATTGTGGATGTTGTTTTAATGTGAGAACGTTGAGGCGAAGGGTTTGCTTAAAGCCTTTTTGTTTAAATCTGCAAGTTTATATTTGTCCATTTAAAACACTAAAATAGCTAGACCTAAACTATACCCTAAGCCTAAGCCTGCACAGCCCCAAGCCCTAACCTTCTGTAGTTCAAATTTTAGTTTTTTAGTTTCATTTTGTTTTGTTGTAATTGTTGTTCTCGTTTGTAATTTTTCATAATGAGTCTATTTAATCTGTGCACCTCGTTACACTACTTACTGATTTATTCTATTATCTAGGATCTGAAGTCAAATGTATGAAAATATTATCATGGATCTTTGTATCGGTCCCCTAACTCGAAATTTTTTTCATGCCAGCAAAGAAAAGTAACACTAAAACGAAGGTGAACGGTTTACTTAAAGCCTTTGCGTATAAATCTGTGTAGTTTATATTTGTCCATTTAAAACACTAAAACAACTAGCAATGGAGTCGTAACAAACATTGTTACCAGGAAAAACCTTATTCTTGCTTGGAAAAATATAGATATGATTAATTTAAGTAATTAAATATATCAATTTAGAATATGATAGGTTTAATTTAACTAATACCATAAAACGTATTATGGGATTATCATATTATGTGCGGCACATATTTTGTTGCTATGTGCTTAACGATTCCACTTAAAAGTCAACGTTTAAATCTGAGTTATTATGTTGTGTTTGTTGTTATTATTGATGGTGTCATAAATGTCATACCAAGTGCTTACACATTCAAAATCAACCTCTTTCATGTGAATTAGGGTTTGGGTAATTTGGAGTTTTTTAATTATATTTTACATATTATAAAATCTATATAGGGTTGGNTATATATATATATATATATATATATATATATATATATATATAAAAATAAAATGTACATATTTAAATAATAATATATTTTAATTTTATTTTATTTTAAGTATTATAAAATTTATATTTTAATTATAATTTGTAAATGATATAATGTTTTAGAAGTTTGATCCCCTCTAATTTAGAGTTACCATGTGAATCATATAATGTCAGAAAATTAGTCAGTTGTAAGTAAATATTTAAAAAATAATATATTTGCACTGAAATATTGGGCACATTTAATGATCTTTCAACCATAAAACTTTTTAGCATTTTTAAAAGTTTTAGTTAACGTATTTATTTTTTAACATTTACTTAATATGATTAAGAAATTACTAGTGACCATCTAATTGTCACTTTAAAATGATTAGCAAACTTAATTGAAATTAAAAATTTACTCCACTATTAACTTTTTATCATTTTAGAGTATTAGATTTACATTTGTGCCACATTTACTTATGATAGCATCATAATTACAATAAATAGTTTCATATTGTTTCGACGTTCCCCAACAGCTATTTAGAGGTTGTGCAAGGGGAAACATATTAAACGAAAGATATGGTAAAACTCGTGGCTAGAGAACGCCGAAAGATATGGTAAAACTCATGGCTGGTGAACGCTGAAAGGTTTCGATTGGCCTAGAAAATGAAACGCTTCCATAACATAAAACATGAAAGAACGCCTAAAGATATGGCGTTCTCCAGCCGCGCGTTGGCCTAGAAAATGAAATGATTCCATAACATGAAACATGAATGATATGGTAGATGAAACGATTGAAGAATATGAAACAGTTGACCTCGTTGCGGCAATTATATTATCGGCCAGAATGAAGAAAAAGTTTGATGAAGCTCATTTGCTCATTCCATCACCTCACATAGCCATACAACATATGATGAGCATACAACATTTATGTTCATCACGTAACCACTTTTTACTTAAATGTCCCATCGTCGCAATGTGATGAACATCGCCCCGACATTATCAATATGTGGGAAACAATATAATGTTGTCGCACTTTTATGACCATAGCCCCATCATCACAATGTGATGCAAATATCCATTCGTTATAATGTGATCCAAATATCATTTTCTCGTAATGTGACGATCATAGCCCCATCGTCGTACTATGACGAACATAAACATGTTGTCACAATGTGAGGAACATAGCCTTATACGATAAACATACAATGTGACGAACATAACCATATTGTCACAATGTGACGAACATAACTACGTCTGACCTTGGTTGACCATGACCATTGTTGGCTATGGTTGACCAGTGTTGACAATGGTTAACCATGTTTGACATTTGTTGTCCAGAGATGATCATGCATGGCCATAACCATATTATCGCAATGTGATGAACATAACCATATTGTCACAAAGTGACTAACATAACCTTATATGATGAAAATAACCATATTTTCACAATGTGACAAACATAACTACGTTTTACCTTGGTTGACCATGACCATGGTTAAATGTGGTTGATTGTGGTTGACAATGGCTAACCATGTTTGATAGTTGTTGTCCATAGATGATCATTCCTCACCATAACCAAATTGTCGCAATGTGATGAACATAACGATATTATCACAATGTGATGAACATATCCTCGTCATCACATTGTGATGAACATAACCATATTGTGACAATGTCATGAACTTACCCTCATCGTCACAATGTAATGAACATATCTTCATCGTTAGAATGTGACTTAAATATCCTCTTGTCATAATGTGACAAACAATGTCCTATTCTTGCAATTTGATGAACATAGCCCTGTCGTCAAAATAAAATGTTCTTTCGTCACAATGTGATGAACATATGACATTTATGTTCTTCACATAGATGATCATGCCATGCCATAACTATTTTGTTTATATGTGACGAACATAACCATATTGTCACAATGTTATGAACATGGCCTCGTCATCACAATGCGATGAACATAACCATATTATCGTAATGTGACGAACATAGCCTCGTCGTGTCAATGTAATGAACATATCTGCATCATCGCAATGTGACATAAATATCCTCTTGTCATAATGTGACGAACAATTTTGTGTTGTCACAATGTGATGAACATAGACCCGTTGTCAAAATAAATGTCCCTTCGTCACAATGTGATGAACGTATGAAATTTATGTTCATTACATATCCATACAACATACGATGAACATATGACATTTATGTTCATCCCATAGCCACTTTTTATTCAAATGTTCTATCGTCGCAATGTGATGTACATAGCCCCAATCACAATGTAATGAACATATTTTCGTCATCGCAATATGACGTAAATATCCTCTCGTCAATGTGACGTAAATATCCTCTCGTCAATGTGACGTAAATATCCTCACGTTATAATGTGACAAACAATTTTGTGTTGTCGCAATGTGATGAACATAACCCTGTTGTCAAAATAAATGCCCCTTCGTCACAATGTGATGAATGTATGACATTTATGTTCATTACATATCCCTACAACATACGATGAAAATATGACATTTATGTTCATCCCATTGCCACTTTTTATTCAAATGTTCTATCGTCATAATGTGATGTACATAGCCCCATTCAATAGCCCCATCGTTCTCAATATGTGACAAATAATATCTTGTCATCGCAATGTGATTAACATAACCCCGTCATCGCAAGGTGACGCAAACATTCTATCACCATAACGTGCTACAAATATCCTTTTGTCGCAATGTGACGAACTTAGCCCCTCCATTACAATGTGATGAAAATAACCATATTATCGCAATGTGACAAACATAGCCTCATCATTGCAATGTCATGAACATATCCTCATCATCGGAATGTGATGAAAATATGAAGTTTATGTTCATCACATAGCCATATGACATACCATGAACATGGAACATTTATGTTAATCACATAGCCACTTTTTACTTAAATGTCCTCTCACAGTGGTTGTGACGAACATAGCCTCATCATCACAATGTAATGAACATATTTTCGTCGTCGCAATGTGACGTAAATATCCTCTCGTCATAATGTGATGAACAATTTTGTGTTGTCGCAATGTTAATTTCGTGTTGTCGCAATGTTATGCAAATATCATGTAGTCATAATGTGACAAACAATTCCAAATGTCACTATATGAATGTCATCCATAGTCTTGGTCAACCATGGCCATGGCCAGCCATAGTCACCTATGGACAACAACTACCAAACATAGTTAACCATTGTCAAACATGGTCAACCATAGTCAATCATGGTCATGATTAACCAAGGTCTACGGTAGTTAACCATGGCGAAGGTCTACGGAAGTTACCCATGGCCATGGTGAGCCATAATTAGCCATGATCATGGTAATCGAAGGTCAACCACAATTAACCATGGTCATGGTCAACCCTAAGGATCGATGGTCATGGTCAACCATAATTAACCATGTCAATTATAGTCAACCTTTCCTTCCCAAAGTCAACCAAGGTTATGGTCATGGTCATTATCATGGTCATCCATAAGAAACAATGTTCATGGTCAACCATAGTCAACCACGACCATTGTCAATTAATCTATTAATTTATTAATACTTTAATAATGTATTATTAATGTATTACTACGTTAATATTGTATTTATTAAGGTATTGATACTTTAATAATGTATTTATTAATGTATTATTACTTTAATAATGTATTATTTATGTATTACTTTTTTTATTTATACTTTAACAATGTATTAATTAATTTATACAATGTAACATTATTAATGTATCAATTAATTAATAAGTTACATTAATGTATTTATAAAAGTGGTTGATATAGTAACAACCACTTTTTAACCATATACGCGGATATGACACTAGACCACTCTCTACATTGCAACCACTATATCAATACCAACCACTTTTTATCAACCACTTTTTAAAAGTGGTTGATAGCAACAAACAACAACCACATTAATATAATAACAACCACTTTTTATCAACCACTTGTTGATATATCAACCACATTGATGCTATACCAACCACTTTTTATCAACCACATTAATGTGTTACTAAAAATGATTCATATAGTAACAACCACTTTTTAATGTATATCAACCACTTTTTACAACAAAGTGGTTGTTGCTACTATAGGATTAATGTATTTATTAATGTATTATTACTTTAATAATGTATTATTTATGTATTACTTTTTTTATTTATACTTTAGCAATGTATTAATTAATTTATACAATGTAACATTATTAATGTATCAATTAATTAATAAGTTACATTAATGTAAATTAATACTTTATTAATATATTACTACTTTATTAATGTATTTATACTTTATTAATGTTTTAATACTTTAATATTGTTTTTATTAATGCATTTAATGTATTAAATGTATTTTTTATACATTATTCTTGTACTAATGTATTATTAATATATTATTTTTTTGTTATCAACCTTCTCGACAGCCTTAGAATGCATTCGCAGCTCACAGAGCCGAGCAAGAATAGACGTGTAGGTGAAGTTCTAACTCTCGTCCTCATTCTCATCATGCCACGAGCTAGAGGAAGACCCCGTAGAGGAGAAGGGTGGTATGCGGCCGACTCTCGGTGGAAAAGGCACAAACGATTCGAGCGAGCTCTGGTTCTTGCCAAGAAAAAGAGACCCAGGGAGACCACAGCAGTAGATTAGCCCCCAAGAACATATGTTGAGGAAATTCATTCGATGGAACTCCCCCACGACTTCTCTGAAAGTCGCATGTTTACGGTTCCGGACAATTGGAACCCCCCTGCGTGCATTGGAGTAGAAGCACCACCTCCCTGCCCACGAGAAGGACATGGTCCCAGCGACGCTCCCACTGAGGAATTCGCCACCTGCCCGGTAGAGGAAGAGCTGCTGGAAGGCAACAATGAATTGCAGCTGCAAAGAACGCAACATGCACACCAGGAGACAGATGTTGAGCAAAAGTCGCCACCCCCGCCACCACTTCTTCACCCGGAGCACTTGAACCTAATCTTCAAGGTCCGCAGCATGGTGGATGACCAAATCTTCAGGGTCGTCCACGTTAGCCAATGCCTGGATATGTTGTATGCAGCTTACTCCAATGCCACCCCACAGCGACAATGCCCCACCTTCACTCAACCCTATGCCATTCCTGTAAGAAGCAGCAAGGAGACGGACGACCGCAAGGACACCGGTTAATAGGTTCTCATGTTCAACATTGTTTCAAACTCTCTCTTTTTTTGATGTTTATCAGAGTTGTAGCTCTTCTAGTTCATAGCCATGTTAGCGTTAGCATAGGCATTATCAAACTGTTGTTGAAACTGGTCATGCACCCTGGTTTCCTTCGAGCAGGGTGGTAATACGAGGTTTTGAACTTGCATGTTATTTTGGACAGGCCAACTATCTCGGTTTCCCTCACAAGCGGGACAACTGGCACCTCCACATCATGGTGTAATTTTGAAGCATTAATATAATAGGATCTGTTTTTACTTAAATATATATATATATATATATATATATATATATATATATATATATATATATATATATATATTATTAATATTTTATCCATGTATTAATTAATATTGTATAAATATATTAATTAATTAATAACTTACATTATACGTTAATGTATCACTTATTTAATATCTTACTTTATATATTAATGCAAATTAATATTTTAATTTATACATTTAATTTATATATTAATGTAATAATGCATTAATAGTTTATTGATGCTTTAATGTATTCATGTACTTTAGTAATGTATTAATTAAAATTGTATGAATTAATTAAATTAATACATAACAATGTATATTAATTTTATTAGTCTATTAATACTTTAGTACTTTGACAATGTATTAATTAATACATTACATTATTAATACAGATATTATATAGAAAAGGGTTAATAATGTATTATATTTCAATTATAAATTATAATAATGTAATATTTTATTAATGTATTAGTACTTTAATATACATTAATATATTATATATTATTACTTTACTAAAAATGTATTACTACTTTATTAATGTATTATTAATACTTTAGTAATTTAGCTATACATACATTTAATGTATTATTAATATTTAAATTTATTTGTGTATTAATACTTTAGCACTAAATTCATTAGTAATGTATTAGTGTATTAATTAATTAATACTTTACATTATACATTACATTTATAGATTATATATTATATTAATGTAATACATTAACTTAATATATTAATAGACTATTAATTTATATATTAATATTATACATTAGTGTACTACATTAATACATTATTATTATATATTTCATTAATGTAATAGTTAATTAATACATTAATTATGTATCAATATATTAATGGTAGTACTCAAGGCATGTCGGTCGTCAACTAGTAATAATCACTTTATAAAAGTGGTTGATATACAACGATCAACGCCATTAATTTAAAAAGGTGAAAAATAACGTATATCAACCACTTTTATAAAGTGATTGTTGCTAGTATATATACGACATTGTTATTGCATGTATCATATGAATTAACCACATAAGAACCAAAGTCTTGGTCCGTAGTTTTTCTCGCATAGTTTTTTTATTAATTGGCTCAATGAAATCTTATTATATTAATTCACTTGATGGAATTAGGAAAAACATCTGTTTTTAATCTATTTTTTTAATTTAAAGTTATATAAATAAATAAATTCAACTTTATATAAATAAAAAAATTATTATTTTTTATTTAAATAAATAAATTTAACTTTATATAAATAAATAATTTATACAATATATCTAAGTACATTTTATATCTAGATTCGAATATCTATACCATATATTTTATTATAATTGGTTGTGTAATTATTCCTTGTTCACTTATAAACTCTACCTGCTTCAATCTTAGACTTTGCAATAAACTCTGCAATAAGCTGCATATTGATTGCCATGATGCTACTTCTGTATGAAATGACAACCTAATTTATAAATTCAATAATAATATTAAAAATTTATATGACATGAACATAGTTAAATGTAACTAATTCACAAAGCCAAACTATATATATATAGAGTAAGTTTATTACTTGGTCAAAATTTGATTAGAAATGAAAGGCATGCTAAACCATAAGGAGATGATAATTTTAATTGGAGATGAATGCCTTACTCATAATTAGTGACATTTTGTAAATAATATTTCAATTATAAATAGTTGTTGTCCAGAGATCAAATTGAGGTAGAAATCAGTAATCTCAGAAATTCATGGGGGACTCAGTTCGACGACCTTGGGTAGTAGCAGTGATCCGAGCTTTCAAGGATTGAAGAAGAGTTGTTTTTCAATTATAAATATAATAGTAATGTTTTTTTTTATTTTTATTATATTTTTAAATGATATTTTCATGGCATTTATGTGCATTTGCATAAATAAACCTTATGTTTCATCATATACATGGTTTTTTCACATATAAACCTTATGGAACTAAGATAATATGAGACATTTCACAAATCTATGAACCAATAATATGAGTCATTTCACAAACATATGAATCACTAAATATAACCCTTTGGATGTACAATTATGTTAAGCTTATACTTAAATTAGGTCTCTTAGTGAACTTGTCATTTGAATTATTTCATTAAAATTCTATTACAAAAAATAAAATTGCTAATCATTAAAATTTTCTTTTAAATGCACATTTATATTAAACAACCATCAAATATTATTTATTTAATGTTGATGGTTATGCAAATCTCAACTTATATTAAGTAGGTCTCTTAATGTGCTTGTCATTTGAATTTTGTGAGTTAGTTTCATGTGTTAATATTTATTGAAGTTAACAAGTTAATAAATATGTTAAGAAGGGAAGCTTGTGTACAATACCTGGAACTAGGGCAGAGAGGGGCCATCCATCACAATCAGTCTTCTTTAACCTTGGTGTGTCTCCTTTCTTCAGTTTGAATTCTATCGGTGATAGCGGGATAGTTATCGACAATAAGTTATATTTTGTTCTTGACTATGGAAGTTTACTCATATGACTATGTGCTATTCATTTTTTGTATTTTGACTTTGATGACTCACTATTCCAAATCTTAGTCTTTTAAATAATAATCTTTTTTTGATCTTCATCTTTTAATTAATGGTTTTTAATCATCATTGTTTTTAATCATCATTATTAATAATTATAGGGTGTTAGCTATAATTACAGGGACTAAACTACTATATATCTTAGTCTTTTAAATAATAATCTTTTTTGATCCTCATCTTTTAATCAATGGTTTTTCATCATCATTATTGATAATTATAGGGTGTCAGCTATAATTACAGGGACTAAACTACTATATAACACTTGTTTAATAATGTAGTGAATCTAATTTAACTTTCAATAAATTTACTTAATATAATAATAAATCTTATTTAATAATATAGTAAGCTTAATCCATCTTAAGCTCTTAACATTGAATGTTATACACATATTACAGATTTGCATTGAATGTTATACACCTTCCTATTAAAGATTACAGATTTGCAGTGAGAGATTTGCATTGAATGTTCTACACCTATTAAAGGTTACAGATTTGCAGTGAGAGATTTGCATTGAATGTTCTACACCTATTAAAGATTACAGCTTTGCATTGAAGGGTATACACCTACTCGCTACAAGCTACAGATTTGATTACCACAGAAATTATATACACTCATTCTCAGGAGATTATATATACTCATCCCAGCGTGAGAGCTCCTTGTGTGTTGCTTAACTTTTGTGAATCTCTCATATGATCCCAACTGTTCAGTGCAGCCTTGTGAATTGGGAATGGGAAGCCGAAAGCCTCATGTCGCCATTTTTCCCAGCGCCGGAATGGGCCATCTCATCCCTTCTGCCGAGTTCGCCAAGCGCCTCTCGGCAGACCACGGATTCACTGTTACCTTTATTACGTGCAAATGGATGTTCTCCGGTTTTCGCCTGCAACAAGCTTACTCTGAGCGCATAGCGTCTCTGCGGGGTTTCGACGTCCGTTTTGTCCAGCTCCCTCATGTGGAAATCGAAGAAGAGGCACAGCACATTAAGGTGGAAACCCTCGTATCAAAGCTCCTGGAGAAATCGAAAGGATTCGTAGAGAGTGCTCTCACATCCCTGCAGATTGATGATTCTTTCTCGCGCCTCTCTGCTTTTATCACTGATTTTTTCTGTTCTACCATGTTCGATGTGACCGCCAAGCTCCACATACCCACTTACTTATTTTTCACTTCACCTGCTTCTCTGCTTTCTGTCATGTTATGCCTTCCGAAACTGGCGTCCGAGACTCAAGTTTCGTTCAAGGATGCAGATTTTAGCATAGAGGTGGCGGGCGTTCCGCCGATCCCGGCCAAGGATCTGCCTACTCCTGTTCAGGACAGGTCTGATGAAGTCTTTTATTGGTTCGTGCACCATTCGTCGCGCTTGCGGGAAGCAACGGGAATTTTGTTAAACACCTTCGAGGAGCTGGAGAGCGAACAGATCAAAGCACTGAGGGAAGGTAAGGTTAATCCCAGTGATCCTAGGCGAATGCCCCACATTTATCCAGTTGGGCCGCTCATATCGTCGTCGCCGGTCGAATATGAAGCAGATTGCCTCAAGTGGTTAGATAACCAAGCGCCTTCGTCGGTTCTGTTCGTTTCCTTTGGAAGCGGAGTCGTTCTGTCCAGAGAACAGATCACTGAACTCGCTCTGGGTCTGGATGCGAGCGGACATCGGTTCCTGTGGGTGCTGCGCAGTCCCTCCAGCACTTTTCTCTCCATCAATGATTC
>JASDQU011401107.1:54565-67665 GCA_032191745.1 Picea mariana
TATCCCATGTCATTGTTTTACTTCAATGACCATGTTCAAGACCCTCTTACCCATCCTCAATGTGAAAAATATCCTAATGACATCCATATCCAACCTTGATGCCAAAAAACCCTAGAGAGGGTCCATGTTGTGATTTTGTAGGTGTTATTCATGGAGATTGAGCTCAAGAAGTGGTGTCTAGAGCCTAAGGCACAAGTGTTGAGGATGTTTTTTCCTTCCCTTGATGTGAAAATTTATGTGGACATTTATAATATTCTAAAATATTTTATTATGTAGTTTATTACCTTAGATATCAAATTTAATATTACTAGCATAACACTCAAAATTATGGAGATAATTGAAAATGAAATGAAAGAAACAAGAAAATAAACACACCATCCACACAAATAAATACAAGATGTGACCTAGGAAAACCAATACAAGAGAACACCCAGCTAGAAGGTGATACCTATGCTCTACTCTTTTTAGTTGAAGCCAGAGGTTAGAATATTATTTCAGTCTATGAACACCACCATTTAATTACTAGACTAGAAGAGAAACTTGCATTATTATCAATTGAGTATAATAAGAATTTAGAACACATCAACAATGAGGATATGAAATCAAAGGTAGATATCTAAAAGAAAGTACAAGAGACCAATAAAAAGGATAAATATTTAGACAAAATGATAGATACACGTGAATAAATTTCTAAACAAGCTAATAAAATGCTAGCATACAAACCTCTTGCAAAGGTCTATCCATTATACACAAAAGAGTTGTGGMACAAGTTTTAAAATGAATGTTGTGTATCAATGATACAAACATATTTTTGAAATCCATGAGAATTTTGTAATTTGTATTATGATATTGCTCTAAAGAGGARAAATATCCCCTATGAATTATATTTACATTGTTTCATTTGACAACAACAATAAGTTGGTTTCCAAAGCCTTACATTGGATATGTACAACTGAAAGCCTTTATGTCTTAGTTGGATAATGAGAGAGCCATTTTATATACAGTAAAGTTCTATGAAGATGAAGAWAGGAATGCAGAGCTATAAATAAGAGGTGAAGGAGATATACCCAATGAATTATGGAGGAACCGCATCCAAGTGATAATAAACCCACTTTCCCATCCATTGTTGGA
Organism: Picea mariana; assembly: GCA_032191745.1. NCBI lineage: Eukaryota > Viridiplantae > Streptophyta > Pinopsida > Pinales > Pinaceae > Picea > Picea mariana. The sequence goes on from JASDQU011401107.1 coordinate 55,697, forward strand.
ARGGAGGAAATTAGAGGCTACAATATAATGCAACACATTCATCAACATTTATGGGTAAAAATAATTAAGATAGATAGATGTAAGATGATAGGAATTAATAGAGGAATTGAAGTAGAAGGAACCACACTCACTACATTTTCTAAGAATAACTCTCTACATAGTTGAACTATACATTTAAGGTATTTGAAAAATCACCTCCAACTAGATAGGTCTAAAATACATGTTCCCTCTCTTGGTACATTATATTCCCTACTTCATAAGGTCAGGATAACCTAACATTGATGCTAAGAAGAATAAATGGAACGAGGTTGTGAAATTTTTGGGCTATCACAACAAAGAAAGAGACCCACCACACATCCTATGATTTAAGAACTAAGTTCTCTTTTGTACAAATTTCTATAGAGGAGGACATATCTTTACAAGGCCAAATTGTGCCCTATTTAACTAGGGTGAATGACACTTCAAAGTTCTTGATAGTAAAATAAGAAGAACTAGTAAAAATGGAAACAAGAGAAAAATCCCTAGCATCAAGTGAAGAAGTATGTGTAGTAGTAGCAATTGAAAAGAAAACAACAACAACAACAATAGACAAAGAAGGATCAAATAAGAAGGATGACTAAGCAATAGTCAACATCCAAACCATTTCCATTCACTTTTTGTCGTTTTCCTTCCAATTTGCACAAGATCATATAAACCTTTAATCCTGTGGGTATCATGGGCTACTGGATTATCCCATATTTATCCACATTGTATAACTAATTACCCCTATAACATTGATGTTTTGTCCATTATTTAGCCTAGTAATTACTAAACTGACCAATTTGCAGTCCACAACATTCTGCTAATTAGTAGTTTAATAATAGTTTACTTTGGTTGTATTTTATGAGTTTGAAATGAGAAAATGATTAAGTGTGCCTACTACTGATGAGTACGGGTTTTTGATATGCTTGCTAATTATTTATTCTCTATATATTTAACCATTAAGGATGTGGAAAAAGTACTTTKTTTGTTTTTTTAGGCTTGATCCCACCTTTGAAATCTTCCTCAACTATAGCTAGGAGAAGGACAAGCCAATACATGCTCATCAATGCAATGGATAASGAAATTATGCGCAAGMAAAGAATTAGGGAATCAATCGATTAGCTATAGTAACCTAAGTGAAATAGTAGTTGAGACTATAGAATACGTGTTCCAAAATTCTCTAGTTAAAGGAATAAGGGATATGGATATGCACTCTATGATATCCCATTAAAATTACTAGACTAATGAGAAGACTAGTACCATGAGTTCTCTAGGAGGCTTCTCTCCCTAGCCTGAGAAGAAGGGAGAAAACCACTCACTCCACAACCACCATTTAATTCAACATATTGAGAAATTTTTTTTTACCATGGATCCTCCATGTAGATCTTTATTTCAATGCCAAAAAAAGGTCATGCACCCTAGAATCCCATTTCTTTATGACATGCCTTAACCGATGAAGGAGGAACTGGCCATGGGGTCTCCACTTAATGAATTTGTGACATAGAACATGCATTCATGGAGTATTAAAGAATACCTCTAGTTTCACTAGATATTGATAAATACCTCCTACAATATTTTTGTTGATGTGGGGTTGTTATATTCTTTAGAGTGAAAGAACAATCATCCAAYTGGCTAGTCGAGGTGGATTGATTGGGTGATGGATTGACTGAAGCTTCAAGTTGATTCGATGGTCAAGTCGAAGGTTGAAGTGATTGATAAAAAMKAAAAAGTTTGAAGTGGTCGACTGAGAATGTTGAAAGGCAAACCGATAGGAGGTAGACAGGGGGTTAAGTGGAAATCAACTGGAGATCGATTRTGTAATCAACTAGTAATTGATTGGTAGTCGAATGTAGTAGAATCCCGATATTCATAGAATTGCATCCAATCATTTGAATGTATATGTAACCATTTTTGTGTGTCATGATTTAGGTTTTTCCATGTTGTAAATCCTATAAATAAGGATTTTTGTAATATCGTAAAAACTAATCTTTATAAGAATCGTGAAGGTCATGTAGATGGAAGCCAAACTGCCTGTATGTTTGTTCTTGTGTAAATAAACAGAGTAGGAAGATGATTGTGTCTTAGGTGTAGAACAAGGTTAGTCATGTAAATCTTTATTCTATGAATGAATAAGAAAACAAGAGAGAAATATGCTCAAGGAATGTTGGTTTTCCTGGTTAAGGGTTTCTAAGGTAAAATCTCTGTGTACTGTGTGTGTTTTTCATTTATTTTCTCCTTAAATCTATCTTCTTTTTATTGTTTTTTTTAGTGTGAGGATCATTTTATATACATGTGGTGTTTGAGCATATCTGAGCATTTCTATTACATTTGGTATTAGAGCTCGTTTTGTTTCTTTGTAAAAGTCATATCAGAGTAAGGTTAAGAAGTTCTTGGATTTGAGCTAAACCTAGGTCCAATGGGAGTTGTAAGTCAATGATATTTAATTTGTGCTTGAAATAATGGAAATCAATTCAAGGATAGAGATAAAAAAATTAAATGAACATAATTTTGATCTTTGGAAGCTCAAGATGGAACATGTCCTTGTATATTGAGAATAATGGATAGTTGTGAGTCCTAGAACAATTCCAACGGGTGTGTCGAATGAAGAATGGGAGAAACTTGAAAGGAGGGAAAGGTGTACGATTAATTTTTTTATTGAAAATTCAATATTTCTTAATGTCTTAGGTGAATAATATGCAAACAAACTATGGGATAATTTGGGAATTTTGTACCAATCGAAATCCCTGGYAAAMAAGATATTCCTTCAGAAGAAATTGTATCTTTTGAGGATGAGTGATGGGAGCTTAGTAATAGAGCACTTGAATGAATTCAATACTATAATAAGTCAGTTATTTTCTGTAGATATTAAAATCATTGAGGAGGAGAAATTTATTATCCCGTTGTGTTCATCGCYAGACTCCTGGGATAGCTTATCCGTGGCTATTGGGAGTTATTCGACCACATTAACATTTGGAAACATAGTTGMATCTATGCTGTCAGAAGAAAAGAGATAGAAGAACATGGAAGGATTGATCAAGGATGCCTTGATGGTGAGAGGTTGATAGATCAATAGAGATAAAGGAAAATTATCTAGTAGAAAATATAAGTYGAAGGGTAGATCTAAATCCCTAGTATAGTCAACAAGAAGAGGCTGGAAATGAGGTAACGATGAGAATTACAAGAGAGATTGAAAGTTGAAAGTGATTGAGATCATCCCAAGATCCAAAAAAACAGTCAACTAAGAGAAAGACTACTCTGGATAAAGGAGGTGATGTGTATCTAGCGTCGACTAGTACACAATTGGATCATGATGTTTGGTTGATTGAATCAGGTGCATCCTTTCATATGAAACACAACAGAGAATGGTTTTGTGAATATGAGAAATATGAAGGAGGAGATGTTTTCTTGGGGGTCTACTTGATAACCAAAATTGTTGGATGAGGAAGAGTCTAACTTATGCTATAGGATGGGAGGAGAAAGACCCTTCCAGGTGTGCTACATATTCCAATTTTTTCAAGAAATATGGTATCTATCAAAAAAATGAGTGATGCAGGGATGCACACTTTATTTCAGAAGGATAGATGAAAAATGGTCAGCGGATCAATGGTATTAATGAAAGGAGTTTGGATTGGAACCCTATACAAGTTGTTGGTGTTGGAATACTGAGAGGGGGGGTAAATCAATAATAGAGAAATTTAATCCCTTTTCACCATAAAATGCAAGTGTTATATCAATGTAGCATTATCATCCAATAATTGTAGAGTAAATAAACAATGAACAAATGAGCAATCATACACATACATAGTACACAAATGTTTTTATGTGGAAACCCAAAGCAGGAGAAAACCACATAATGTTTTTTTTTATATGTCTTGATGAATTATAGTCATTGGAAGCACCAACTTCCTTTGTTTTCTAGCTACAACTGGAAGGAGGCTCCAACCCCCTAGTTTCTCAGGTTACAATATGAAGGAAGCTCCAACTCCCCAATTCTCTGGCTACAAACCAAAGGAGGCTACAACCCCTTATGTTCTCCGGCTACAACCGGAGGTGGCTACAACCACCTGTCCTTGCCTCATCCAATGTCCCTGAAGTATAAGTAGAATGATGGAACCACTGTCACATTATCACTGTGAGATATAGTGCTATAAACCTGTACCAATAAACCTGCACCAAACAACCTGTACCAATAATCTGAACCATGCATCAACCTGTACCTCAACTTGTACCATAAACAAGTGCATCAACAATGCACCAACCTGTACCAAACAACCTGTAATCAAATTGTACCATAAACAAGGGCATCAACCATGCACCAACCTGTACCTCAACCTGTACCATGAACAAGTGCATCAACAATACACCAAACCTGTATGAATAACCTGTCACAAAAACATGTCCAAACAACCTGTCACACCAACCTGTCTCATCAATTTAATCATCCAAATCTGATTTATAACTTTGTAATAGACCTGGTGTATATGATCACATACCTACAAACCTTCCTTAACTTTAACAACAAGAGACTAGCATTTTCATCAAACTTTACTTTAGTCTCACATGACTAGTTTTGGATTAGTCAATAACCCTAACTTGAAATAATCATAATTATGTACCTGTAATGAATAAAGATATGAAAATAGTACACAATTTTCTTCAGTGTATTTTATGCAATTCCTTGAGGTGTCACTACTTGGAACCTTTCAGAAAATGAGTTATAACAAAAATGGAATACCTTGTTGAATTCTAGCTTATTCTAGAGAGAGAACTTGTAGAGCGTGCCCTGCACATAATATTTATTGTATGGATCTGAAAATTGTACACAAAATACTAAATACTGTACTTTAACTAAAAAATCTGGTCTTACTAAATTTGGATCTATTATGAAGTAGTTACAATGTTTTTACCCGAAACACCTATTTTAGACTAGTTTCAGGACTAGACACAAACCCTATTTTCCACAGAGTGTAACTCCAAAAATACAACGACCCACATGGTGAAATTTGTACCAAAGCTACTTGGATATGTTTCCTCAATGGAGTCCCAATTTCACGGTTTGAATCATTCTACAAAAATAGTTATTTAAAAAATGGTGATATGACCTATAAATAACATACCTTAGAAAGCATCATCAAAAGAATTTATCCTCCCTTGAATTTCGGCCTTCTTTACTTCACCTTCCTTTTGAAATTAGGCTTAGATATACTTTGGTTACCTCAGTCACCTATAGATATTTAATATTCTCAAGTGTGATTAAAATGAGAGAGCCTTTCCTCGTATTTATATTTTCATGTAGCTTACTCAAGGGGTTACCTTTTAACCATCTTAACCCACTTTCCTTATTTTAGGGTTAACCCACTTCTAACCACTTGTCAACTTAGTAATTTATCCATTAAATTTATTATTTAAATAATTTATTTTGTATTCAATTTGACTTATAGTACACTCATCACTTCACTTTATTATTTACCTTCTAAAATCTCTTAAACCACTTTGACTACTTTGACCTTGTGGGGCTTCTAGATGACTTATGAGGGTTCTCCAACTTCACATGGACATAACTCTCTAACCATGAGGAGTTGTGTGACATTTGGCATACCAACAGAAATGGAATGACATGTACTATCCATCTAGAATAGTCTTACCTGAAAAATAGATCAAAACTCATACCATTATCCATCAAACAAACTTGGGTCCATTACCCAAACCTGGGTTCTCCAACTTCAAATGGACATAACTCTTTAACCGTGAGGAGTTATGTGACATTCCAAATACCACCAAAATTCATTACTGAAATTTCTCCAAGGATTGACATCAATCACTAAGGGTTGACATCAATCTACAACATCACTCTCCAATGGTTGACATCAATGACAACCAACAATCCATACCAATTTTCCATCAACCTAAGCCAACTGTCTGACAATATCCCCCTTTGGCATTGATGGAAACACTTAGTCATGATAACATTCATGCTTAGTCTCCTCATCAATGTTTCTATCTCTCCCCCTTTGACATCAATGGAAAAGGGTATCTCCCTTTGGGGCCGCTCCCACTGACTGAACTCTCCTTGGGATGATCTCCCTACCTACATTCCTTTTTGCTCTCTCTCCAAGCATTTCTATCCTTCATCTGATAAATATCTCCCCTTTTTTCATCAATGGCAAAGGTATCTTTCCATCCAGGGCTACTCCCCCTAACTGAACTGTCCTTGGGGATACTCCCCCTGACTGAACTCTTCCTGAAACTGATCTCCTGACCTGAACTATCCTCTTTATGGTGCTTCCTCGTGTAAATATAAGAAAATAAGATATGCATTCATTTTGGAGTAGAAATTACTTCGAGTCTCTAACGAAGATACTCAAAGGCTTCCCATGGAGGAAGTTTTGTAAAGATGTCTACCACTTGTTCTTTCGTGCCCACATATTCAACTTTGATGTTCTTCTCTACAATTTGTTCCTGTAGAAAGTGATACTTGATAGGAATGTGCTTCGTCTTGGAGTGCTTCATCGGGTTCTTTGAGATACTGATGGCGCTTGTATTATAACAATAGATTGGAATGGGCTCATCCTACTCAACCTGTATATCTGTCAGAGTTTGTTTCATCCATATAACTTGTGTAAAACATGTTGTTGTTGCAATATACTCTTCCTCGGTTGTAGATAAGGATACTGATGATTGTTTCTTGCTTATCCATGATACTAAACACTCAACCAAGTAGTGCGATGTTCCACTGGTGCTTCATCGGTCATCAATGCAACCTACCCAATCTACATATGTGTAGGCAATAAGTGATAGATATTTTCCTTTTGGATACCATAATCCAAACTCTTATGTTCCTTTGAGATATATGAAACCCTCTTCACTGCTATGACATGTGTTTTCTTTGGTGCTGCTTGAATTCGTGCCACTTGTCCAACTGCCTGCATTACATTTGGTCTGGATGCTGTCACATATAGTAAGCTACCAATCATTGACATGTATTGTCTCTGGTTTGTAGACTTTGAATCATCATCTTTTCTCAACTTGCAACTGGTTTGGATAGGAGTGGTAACTAGTTTTCAATCTTCCATTCCGAACCTCTTTAACATTTCTCTGATATAATTAGTTTGAGAAATAAAATTTCCTTAATTGTTTTGACGTATCTGAAGACCCAAAAATAAGGATAGTTCTCCGAGTAATGAAATTTCAAATTATTTTTCATATCCTTTGCAAATTTCTGGCTTAACCTGTCATCATTTCTTCCAAAAATAATATCATCAACATAAACTTCAATTAATAAAATACTATCTTGAGTTACCTTGATGTATAGGTTGTTGTCTACACTTCATTTTCTGAACCCTGCCTATTGTAGATATTTATCCAGTATAGAGTACCATTCTCTAGGAGCCTGTTTTAGGCTATACAAGTCCTTCTTCAATTTACACACATAACATGCATTCCTTGACAACTGAAATCCTTCTGGCTGTTCAATGTAGAATTCTTCTTCAAGTTCCCCATTCAGAAAAGATGATTTTATGTCCATCTACTACACTTTAATATTCTTGGAGCAAGAAGAAGATAGAAGCATTTGGATTGCTTCCATTCTGGCAACTGGGGAAACTATCTCTTCAAAGTCGATTCCTTCAACTTGTGCGTATCCTTTACATAACAATCTAGCTTTGTTCCTTGTAACCTGTCCATCTTCATTCAATTTATTTCTGAATACCCACTTTGTGCCAATCACATTCTTATTCTTTGGTATTAGAACCAATTCCCAAGTGTCATTCTTTTCTATTTGATCCAATTCTTCATCCATGGACTTATTCCAAAATTCATCTTTGCTGGCCTCTTCAAAATTGCTTGGCTCAATCATAGATGAGAGTGTTGGGTGCATTTTTTCTGGTTAATAGATTCTTCTTCTAGTCTCAACTCCTGCATCTTTGTTTCCTATAATCTGATCTGAAGGATGATTCTCATGTACTCGGTTTTTAGGTGTCTTTGGAGGCACTTGCTGAACTTGGTCTTTTACTTTTTTCTGATCATCTTCATCTTCCCCTTCTACTTCTTCTTCATCTTCTTCTTCTTTTTCGTAAAGTTGTTCCATTGATTCATTTTCTTCTTCCTTTAATTCTCGTCCACCTGTTTCATCAATTGTTACATTGATGCTTTCCACAACTTTTTTCAACCTCATATTGTAACACTTGTATGCTTTTCTTGTACTTGAGTAACCAACAAGTACTCCTTTGTCCACACGAGAGTCAAACTTTCCCATTCTTCCATCTTCTCTTTTGATGTAGCATTTACTTCCAAATAATCTGAAGTGCTTCACATTTGTCAGTCTTCCTTTCCATAGCTTGTAGAGATTTTTTTCATTGTTGTTTCTGAGCATTACTCTATTTTTAATGTGAACCGTTGTATGCACTACTTGTGTCCAAAAGATATCTGTCAATTTGGAATCCATTAACATTGTTCGAGCCATTTCCTGTACTATCTTGTTCTTTCTTTCAGCAACTCCATTTTGTTGAGGTGTCCTAGCAACAAAGAATTGCCTTTTTATTCCATGTTTGCTACAGTAGTCCATAAATTCCTTTGAAGTGAAATCTTCTCCATTCTCATATCTCAAACACTGGATTTTTGAATCCATTTAATTTTCAACCATTTCCTTGTATACCTTGAAGTTTTCAAAATATTTTGACTTATTCTTGAGATAGCAAACTATAGTCATTCTTGTATAATCATCAACTAATAACATAAAGTATTTCTCACCTTTTAAACCCTTTGTTTTAGTTGGTCCAACTAGATCAATATGCACAATTTCCAGTGGTCTTGTTGTTGAATATTCCTTTGATTTAAACCTGGTCTTTGTTTGCTTTCCTTGTTGACAATGCTTGCATAAAGTGTTGGTTGGTTTCGTAATCTGGGACATTTCTCTAACTACTTCCTTTTTGATGAATTTGACAAGGTTATCAAAGTGTATGTGACCCATTCTTCTATGCCATAGCCAAATTTCATCTTCCTTTCCTAGACAACACTTTTCATTTCCAATTTCACTTAATACATATATGTTGCTTGAAGTTCTTGCAGTTGTTGCAATAAATTTTCTTGAAACTTATTTTCTTATCTCACACTTTTGTGAATTGAAAGTAACTTTATGACCTTGGTCGCACATTTGACTCACACTTAGAAGATTATGTTTCATATCTTCTTCTAGTAGAACATTTTTTGCCTTGGTATTCTTGTTTTCAATTCTGACTGTGTCTTTTCCAATGATTTTAGTTGAATCATCATTTCCAAAGGAGACTGATTCATCTCTTTCCTTTATTAATGTAAGAAACCTGTATTTATCATCCTTCATGTGTTTTGAAAAGCCACTGTCAACATACCAACCAAATTTCTTCTTCTTAGCTTGTAGAGCGATTGTGCATTCTTCCTTGCTATACTGATTCTACTTTCTTATCCATGTTCTCTTCTGAGGTTCCTGTCTATGACTGTTGTTGTTATGTTGTGGTTCTCTAGGATGAACTGTCATTCTGCAATCTTTATCCATGTGTCCAAAGTTGTTACACTTGTAGCATTCCACTTCAGTGGTCAATGATTCAAACCTGTTGTAACTTCTTCTCTGTGTTTCATTGGGCCTTCTTAGATAGCCCTTTTGGGTATGACTTTAAAAGTTGTTTATGTTCTTGTTGTTAGCTTTGCAATTCTTAACCTTATGTCCAAAATTATTACATGCATAAAATAAACCAAAAAAGATAGTTTGATAGCTGGGAGTTGAAGATATTCTGAAAGGATTTTCTCTTCTGAATCCCTCTTCTTCATGAGGCCTATCTGTCGGTCATTGATTCTGAGGTCTGAATCTTGTTAGTGGAGGATTGTCCCTGTATTCTTCTTTGTAGGTCTTCATATCCCCTTTGATTATTTCTTCGTAGATTTTTGGATATGTTTCTTGTTCTATTGTTTTGGAGCTTGATCCCTTTTCTGTCTGATTTTATCCAAGTCCGGACTTTTCATGATAAGTCTTTTGACTACTGATAATGTTATCCAAAACTTTTGAGTTGTTTTTCACATTTTTCTCTTGAAGATCCTTTCTTAATGTGACAGTATCTTATTCCAAATTTCCAATGATCCCGTCTCTTTCTTCTAGCTGTTCTTTGAGTACTTCTTCAATTCTTTTATCTTCTTCTATTTGAACCTTCAAATTTGTGATCATTTGTTTTAGTTCTTGACTATCTTCTTTCTTGTCTAGTTCCACTTATAGCTTCTTGTTTTTCTTCTTTTCTCTTCTTATAACTTCTATGGCACACAACAATTCTTCTTGGTAGTCAACTTTCGCCTCTTCATATTCTTCTTTGGTCTCTCCTTTATCAGAGTCTTCTACTTCCATGAATAGAAATATTTCTATTTCACTGTCACTGACTTCATCTTCATCTGATGAGGAGATGTCTTGTTTGTTGCATAGGCTTTTCTTGAAAGCTTTTTTTGTGGTTCTTTTTCCTTTATATGTTTGTTTGCTATTTGAGTAATCTTCATCATTCCTCTTATTTTTCTTATGAGGACATTTGTTAGCAAAATGACCAATACTGTCACAATTAAAACAAATTAATGGAAACTTACATTTATATCTATCATTGGTTCCTTTGTTCAATCTTTTGACAAAGTTGGCCATTTCTTCATCATCTTCCAAGATGTCACTGCTGCTGCTATGTTATTTTTCCTTTTTCATTCCCTTTTGTTTTGACCTTTTGGATGCTTTGAAAGTTTCTTCTTTTATATCCGTATTTTCTTGTTCAGTTGTCATTTCATATGCTGTGAAGATTCCATGTAGTTCGTCCATGCTTATTGAGTCTAGATCTGCTCTTTCTTCTAATGTTGATATCTTAGGATGAAATCTCATAGGAAGAGATCTTAGTACCTTTTGAACAATTATAGACTCTTTAATTTATTTTCCCAATCTTATGATTGCATTTACTGTTTCACCGAATCGTAAGAAGTTGCAATATTCTCTTCTTCCTTCATCTTTAGTTGTTAGAACTGACCTTTGTAAGTCTGAAGCTTTGCTGCTTTGAATTTTGAATCTCCTTCATAAATATTTTGACGCTTGTCCCAAATCTCTTTAGTGGATTTACAATGTATAAATTTGGTGTATATTGATTCACAAAGACCATTTAGAAGTGAATTTGTGGCTTTAGAATTATTTTGCTCGAGTTTTATTTCTCTTTCATTTGTCGGTAGAACTGCTGGTTCTTTGTATCCATCTACAATAGATTGCCAAATTTCAAATCCATGTGCATGTATATATGTTTTCATCCTTCTGCTCCAAAATGCATACTTTTGTCCATCAAAATGTGGTATTCCATTTTTATACATGTTGTTTCTCTCCACGATCTATGTTTCAATGGTTAAATTGATTTCTGAAGGAACCTGCTTTGATACCGATTTTTGGATTACTAAGAGGGGGGGTGAATCAATAATAGAGAAATTTAATCCTTTTTAACCATAAAATGCAAGTGTTATATCAATGTAGCATTATCATCCAATAATTGCAGAGTAAATAAACAATGAACAAATGAGAAATCATACACATACATAGTACACTAGTGTTTTTACGTGGAAATCTAAAGTGGGAGAAAACCACAAAATGCTTTTTCTTATATGTCTTGAAGAATTACATTCATTGGAAGCACCAACTTCCTTTGTTTTCTGGCTGCAACTGGAAGGAGGCTCCAATCTCCTAGTTTCTCAGGTTACAACCTGAAGGAAGCTCCAACTCCCCAATTCTCTGGCTACAACCAGAAGGAGGCTACAACCCCCTATGTTCTCCGGATACAACCGAAAGGTGGTTACAACCACCTATCCTTGCCCCATCCAACCGCCATGACATATAAGTAGAATTTTGGAACCACTGTCACACTATCACTGTGATATATACTTCTGTAAACCTGTACCAATCAACCTGCACCAAACAA
>JASDQU011401107.1:67765-82538 GCA_032191745.1 Picea mariana
CTCTTCTGAATCCCTCTTCTTCATGAGGCCTATCTGTCGGTCATTGATTCTGAGGTCTGAATCTTGTTAGTGGAGGATTGTCCCTGTATTCTTCTTTGTAGGTCTTCATATCCCCTTTGATTATTTCTTCGTAGATTTTTGGATATGTTTCTTGTTCTATTGTTTTGGAGCTTGATCCCTTTTCTGTCTGATTTTATCCAAGTCCGGACTTTTCATGATAAGTCTTTTGACTACTGATAATGTTATCCAAAACTTTTGAGTTGTTTTTCACATTTTTCTCTTGAAGATCCTTTCTTAATGTGACAGTATCTTATTCCAAATTTCCAATGATCCCGTCTCTTTCTTCTAGCTGTTCTTTGAGTACTTCTTCAATTCTTTTATCTTCTTCTATTTGAACCTTCAAATTTGTGATCATTTGTTTTAGTTCTTGACTATCTTCTTTCTTGTCTAGTTCCACTTATAGCTTCTTGTTTTTCTTCTTTTCTCTTCTTATAACTTCTATGGCACACAACAATTCTTCTTGGTAGTCAACTTTCGCCTCTTCATATTCTTCTTTGGTCTCTCCTTTATCAGAGTCTTCTACTTCCATGAATAGAAATATTTCTATTTCACTGTCACTGACTTCATCTTCATCTGATGAGGAGATGTCTTGTTTGTTGCATAGGCTTTTCTTGAAAGCTTTTTTTGTGGTTCTTTTTCCTTTATATGTTTGTTTGCTATTTGAGTAATCTTCATCATTCCTCTTATTTTTCTTATGAGGACATTTGTTAGCAAAATGACCAATACTGTCACAATTAAAACAAATTAATGGAAACTTACATTTATATCTATCATTGGTTCCTTTGTTCAATCTTTTGACAAAGTTGGCCATTTCTTCATCATCTTCCAAGATGTCACTGCTGCTGCTATGTTATTTTTCCTTTTTCATTCCCTTTTGTTTTGACCTTTTGGATGCTTTGAAAGTTTCTTCTTTTATATCCGTATTTTCTTGTTCAGTTGTCATTTCATATGCTGTGAAGATTCCATGTAGTTCGTCCATGCTTATTGAGTCTAGATCTGCTCTTTCTTCTAATGTTGATATCTTAGGATGAAATCTCATAGGAAGAGATCTTAGTACCTTTTGAACAATTATAGACTCTTTAATTTATTTTCCCAATCTTATGATTGCATTTACTGTTTCACCGAATCGTAAGAAGTTGCAATATTCTCTTCTTCCTTCATCTTTAGTTGTTAGAACTGACCTTTGTAAGTCTGAAGCTTTGCTGCTTTGAATTTTGAATCTCCTTCATAAATATTTTGACGCTTGTCCCAAATCTCTTTAGTGGATTTACAATGTATAAATTTGGTGTATATTGATTCACAAAGACCATTTAGAAGTGAATTTGTGGCTTTAGAATTATTTTGCTCGAGTTTTATTTCTCTTTCATTTGTCGGTAGAACTGCTGGTTCTTTGTATCCATCTACAATAGATTGCCAAATTTCAAATCCATGTGCATGTATATATGTTTTCATCCTTCTGCTCCAAAATGCATACTTTTGTCCATCAAAATGTGGTATTCCATTTTTATACATGTTGTTTCTCTCCACGATCTATGTTTCAATGGTTAAATTGATTTCTGAAGGAACCTGCTTTGATACCGATTTTTGGATTACTAAGAGGGGGGGTGAATCAATAATAGAGAAATTTAATCCTTTTTAACCATAAAATGCAAGTGTTATATCAATGTAGCATTATCATCCAATAATTGCAGAGTAAATAAACAATGAACAAATGAGAAATCATACACATACATAGTACACTAGTGTTTTTACGTGGAAATCTAAAGTGGGAGAAAACCACAAAATGCTTTTTCTTATATGTCTTGAAGAATTACATTCATTGGAAGCACCAACTTCCTTTGTTTTCTGGCTGCAACTGGAAGGAGGCTCCAATCTCCTAGTTTCTCAGGTTACAACCTGAAGGAAGCTCCAACTCCCCAATTCTCTGGCTACAACCAGAAGGAGGCTACAACCCCCTATGTTCTCCGGATACAACCGAAAGGTGGTTACAACCACCTATCCTTGCCCCATCCAACCGCCATGACATATAAGTAGAATTTTGGAACCACTGTCACACTATCACTGTGATATATACTTCTGTAAACCTGTACCAATCAACCTGCACCAAACAACCTCTACCAATAACTTGAACCATGCATCAACCATGAATCAACCTGTACCATAAACAAGTGCATCAACCATGCACCAACCTATACCAAACAACCTATAATTAACATGTACCATAAACAAGTGCATCAACCATGCACCAACCTGTACCATGAACAAGTGCATCAACCATGCACCAAACCTGTACGAATAACTTGTCACAACAACCTGTCCAAACAACCCATCAAAACAAATTGTCTCATCAATTTCATCATCCAAATATGATTTGTAACTCTTTGATAAACCTGGTGTATATGATCACATACCTGCAAACCTTCCTTAACTTTAACAATAAGATACTAGCATTTTCATCAAACATTACTTTAGTCTCACATGACTAGTTTTGGATTAGTCAATAACCCTAACTTGAAATAATCATAACTACATACTTATAATGAATAAAGATCTGAAAATAGTACACAATGTTCTTTAGTTTGTTTTGTGAAATTCCTCTAGGTGTCACTACTTGGAACCTCTTAGAAAAGGAGTTATAGCAAAAATGACATACCTTGTTGAATTCTGGCTTATTCTAGAGAGTGAACTTGTAGAGCATGCCCCACACAAAATATTTGTTGTATGGATTTGAAAATTGTACAAAGAATACTATAGAATATACTATAATCAACACATTTAGTCTTATTGAATTTTTATCTGTTATGAATAAGTTATGATGTTTTTACCTGAAACACCTATTTTAGACTAGTTTCGAGACTAGCCACAAACCCTATTTCCACGGAGTGTAACTCCAAAAATACAATGACCCACAAGATGAAATTGGTACCACATCTACTTGGATATGTTTACTCAATGGAATCCCAATTTCACAGTCTGAATCATTCTAGAAAAAAAATTATTGCAAAAATGGTGAGATGACCTGTAAATAACATACCTTAGAAAGAATCATCAAAAGAATTTATCCTCCCTTGAATTTCAATGTTATTTACTTCACCTTCCCTCTGAAATTTAGCTTAGATATCCTTTGGTTACCTAAGTCACCTGTAGATATTCAATATGCTCAAGTGTGATTAAAATGAGAGAGCCTTGCATGTTATTTATACTTTCATGTAGCTTCCTCAAGGGGTTACCTTTTAACCATCTTAACCCACTTTCCTTATTTTAGGGTTAACCCACTTCTAAGCACTTGTCAACTTAGTAATTTATCCATTAACTTTATTATTTAAATAATTTATTTTGTATTCAATTTGACTTATTGTACACTCATCACTTCACTTTATTATTTACCTTCTAAAATCTCTTAAACCACTTTGACTACTTTGATCTTTTGGGGCTACTAGATGACTCATTAGGGTTCTCCAACTTCACATGGCCATAAATATCTAACCATGAGGAGTTATGTGATGTTCGACATACCACCGGAAATGGAATGACATGTACTATCCATCTAGAATAGTATTACCTACAAATATATCAAAAATCATACCATTATCCATAAAAAAAACTTGGGTCCATTACCCAAACCTGGGTTGTCCAACTTCACATGGCCATAACTCTCTAACCGTGAGGAGTTATGTGATGTTCCACATACCACCAGAATTTTCTACTGGACTTTCTCCAAGGTTTTACATCAATCACTAAGGGTTGAAATCAATCTACAATATCACTCTCCAATGGTTGACATCAATGACAACCAACAATCCATACCAATTGTCCATCAACCTAAGACAACTGTCTGACAGTTAGGGAATGTCGACTCGAATATATGCAATGAAATTCCTTTTATTGAATTCAACTTGAATACAAATTGACTCTAATAAATTCAAGATGAGTCAATAAAAATTGACTCTAATTTTCTTCATCAAGTTGACCCGACCATGTTATGGCACTAGAGGATGGGACATATTCGAGAAAAAGGACTTTGAGCTATGCACAACAAAGATATAGTCAAATTTTTTCTTGATTTTAATTTTGAAGTCAATTTTTGTGAGAATTTCATATATGAAAAAACAAATTAGGTTAGATCCCCATCTGAAGATACAAGGAAAAAAGGGATTTTGGAATTGATACACAGTGACATGTTTGGGCATGTACTAGTCTCTTCACCTTGGAGGATCTTTGTATTATGTTTCCTTCATAGGCAATTTTCTAGGAAAACATGAATATATTTCATGAGGAAGGAATCAAATGTTTTCAAGAAATTCAAAGAGTTTAAATATCTTGTGGAAAGCCATACATATAAGAAGATCAAGGTGCTAAGAACTGACAATGGAGGTGAGTTTTGTGGAAAGGATTTTGAGTATTTCTGCAAGTAGTGTGGCATAGCATGATAAAATACCACACCATATACCCCACAACAAAATGGAGTTTTTTAAAAATGAACATGATGTTGATGGATAAGTCAAGGAGCATGCTCAGTGGTGCTAGGCTCACACAAGAATTTTAGGTAGAGGTAGTCAACACTGCAAAGTATTTGGAAAATATGTATCCTTTATTAGTGTTAGTCGACTTGAATCCACATGAGGTATGGTTTGGTAATAAGCCTTTTCTTTCACATCTCAGATTCTTTGGCCATGATGCATTTGTGCATGTTCCCAAGGAAAAGAGGAACATGTTGGACATTAAGGAAGTCAAGTGTATTTTCATAGGCTACAAGGATGGAATGAAAGGATATAAACTATGGGATCCACTATTGAGAAAATAGTGTATAGTCAATATGTGGTCTTTAGGGAAGTCAGAGGAATTTCTAAGTCAAAAGTGGTTCAAATAGAGAAATAACTACACAAGTCGGTGCTTGAATTGAGGAATGAAGAACATGATTTAGATGAATCAACTAAATTAGATGAAGAGGTGGAAGGAGGTATGAACGAGTAAGGAAACCATCTGAAAGGTATAGTCCATCTGATTTCTATTTTTCATTTGTGTTATCTACCACTGACGAGGATCCCAAGTTAGCCAAGGAGGAAATCTACTCGACAAAGGGTAAACTTTGGAAGGAAGCCATGGTCGAAGAAATGGAATCCTTGCACAAGAATGAGACATAGGATTTGGTCAAACTACCTAATGGAAGGAAACTCATTAGCAGAAAGTGGGTGTTCAAGAAAAAATTGAATGCAACAGGTCAAGTCAAGAAGTTCAAATATCGACTAGTAGAAACAGGGTATTCCCAAGTCGAGGGAGTCAAATTCAATTATATTTTATGTCTTGTTTCAAAATGAACTTCCATTAGAGTACAAATTTCTTTGGCTACAACATTTGATCTTGAAATAGAGAAAATGGATGTGAAGACAATGTTCCTACATGGGGACCTAGAAGAAGAAATCTACATGAAACAACTTGAAGGATTTTCAGTAAAGAGAAAGAAAGAGATGGTGTGCAAATCGAAAAGATCCCTTTATGGTATAAATAAATCACCAAGAATGTGGTATTAAAAGTTTGACACTTACATCCTTAGTTTGGGATTTGTGAGAAGCAAGGTTGATCATTGTGTATATTCCAAAGAAGAAGGTGGTCATTTCATATATGTACCTTTGTATGTCAATGACATGTTACTGGTTGGAAACATCATGGATGCTATAAGGAGGTGAAGAATCATTTGTCCTCCAAATTCAACATGAAGGATCTCGATGCAATGAAATTCATTCTGGTAATGGAGATCAAGAGAGATCAGATAGTTAGAAAGCTTTGGTTAAATTAGAGAAATTACATTGAAACAGTCTTAAAGAATTTCAACATGTAGAATTGTAAATTGCTCAATCTACCAATTCCAGTGGGAGAAAAACTAATTGTTGAACAGTGTCCAAAGACACAAAAAGAAATAGAGGACATGGCCCATGTTACCTATAGTAGTTTCATTAGTATTATGATGTATGTGATGGTCTACACTTGACCAGACATTGCTCATGTAGTGGGAGTATTGAGAAGATACATGTTGACACTTGGGAAAGAGCACCGGTTTGTTTTCAAGAGAGTGTTCAAGTACTCATGTGGCACAATGCATTGACTATGTTCAGGGATTGGGTTTGAGCAGAGAAATATGAAGATAAATTACAACAGTCAAATTGCAATATTTCTATCAAATAATCCATCTTACCATTCCAGGACAAATCATATTGATGTACAATACCATTTCTTGAGAGACATGGTGGAAAGCAAGAAGGTGTTGTTAGAGAAAGTAGACACTTTGGAAAACACAATAGACCCTTTAACCAAGTTTGTGAGTGATGTGAAGTTCACTATGTGTTGAGAAGAAATGGGAATTGCTAACCTAGGTTAGTGAATATAAGTTCAGGTTCTCCTATACTAGAAATGAATAAAACAAGTGGGAGAATGGTGGGTTGTTATATTCTTTGCAGTGAAAGAACTATCATTTGACTAGCCAGTCGAGGTGGATCGACTGAAAATTCAAGTTGAGTTGATGGTCAAGTCAAAGGTTGAGGTGGTTGACCAGGAAGGTCAAAAGGTCAACCGATAGGAGGTAGATAATAGGTCGAGTGGTATCCGACTAGAGACTGACTAGGTAGTTAAATGGTAACTGACTATAGAATAATCTTGATATTTGTGGGATAGCATACAATCATATGCATGGATCCATAACCATTTTTGGATTCCATGATTTAGGTTTTTTCATGTTGTAAATACTATAAATAAGGCATTTTGTAATACTATAAAAGATAATCTTTGCAAGAATCATGAAGGTCATCTAGATGCAATTCGAATTGGATGCATTTTTGTTCTTGTGTAAAGAAAGAGAGTAGGATGAGGATTGTGTCTTAGGTGTAGAACAAGGTTAGTCATGTAACTATTTATTATATGAATGAATAAGACAACAAGAGAGAAAAATGATTAAGGAATGTTGGTTTTCCTGGTTAAGGGTTTCTAGGGTAAAATATATGTGTATTGTGTGTGTTTGTCATTTATTTCATTCTTAAATATATATTATCTTTCCTGGTTGGTTTAGTGTGAGGATTATTTTCTCTATAGTTGAACCCCCCTCCCAATACATATTTCCAATGATAACAACCCATATTTTTACTAGATACCCATTTTTATATCCTTGGTGCTTATAAACCYCCCCATACTATGCATCACCCCAACTCCCCCGCCCTGATCTAGATGGATGTCAGTGGCCTCCCACCTATTCCAATTGGCTCATTTTGGCAATTTTCTAGTTTGATAGTTTTTTCCTAGTTTTTGGGTCCTTGACTTCCAGGCTCATTTTGAGGCCCTAAAAAATGTTTTTAGGGCTCGCCACAGTCAATCTGTAGATGTAGTTAGAGTTTGATGAAAACATGTGTAGTAATTAGATAGACCTTTACAATGGGCTATCATGCGCCTAAAACATAGATCATATGCAAAAGTTACAACCACGGGAAGTTGATGTACTAACTTACCCAAAAAAGGCCCACATGACTTTTGGCGCTTCATCTCCTAGGGTTAGGGTTTTGGATGTCTAGAGTTTTTGACATTCTTGATTATTGTAAAAAGGCCTTCAGAGCCTCATTGTAATGATATTCTTGAAAATGAGCGCAACCATCACATCTCATCTCAGAGATAAGCCGTCACCATTCTAGCAAGCTTGTTTTCCACTGCATTTTACAATTTCAACTTATTTCCTTATTGAATAGAAACCAAATTTACTGTATATCTATTATTCTGTGTTAAGCATATTTTAATTATAATCTGTATTCATTCTGTTCTTCTCATAAAATCCAGATCAGTGGTATCAGAGCGGTCTACTCCTTGTCGTTCTTAATGCATGTCCCCAACGAGGTCAGGGTATAAAGAATTGGGTCTCGAGCTTGTTTCTCCTGAGCACAAAATCTCTCGCACGCGTAAGTGACCTCTCATGGAGGGATAAAAGAAAGAAAATGGGACATGATATCCATTCAAAATTTTGATCGAGGAAACCCTTACGCAATAGAGGAATGAGATGATGGATAGTTTTGCACAAATCCTTTGGTGGCTACCAACAGGTGACCCATCTTCCTCAGACGGAGGCACCGACCCCTTAAAGGTACAAATCAACTTCGATATTCCTATATTTGAAGGTCATATAGACACAGATGTTGTAGAAAAATGGTTGAATTTGCTAGAAGGGTATTTCTCTGTCCATAACTTCTCGAATAGAGAAAATATTACTTTTGCGCTCCTCAAAGTCATTCCCCATGTCAAAGATTGGTGGGAAAATTTCTGTGAGCAAAAGGAAACAGAGAAACCCTCATTATTTACAGTCGAGGTTAACTAGGAGTCCTTCAGGGATGTTATTAAGGAACAATACTACCCTGTTGGAAGTTATGATGACCTGTACACAAAATGGACCACGTTGCGGCAGGAAAGAGACCAAGGAGTGCCCGAGTTCACAAATATCTTCCATACCTTGCACACCAAGATGGGTATCAAATATTATGAGTGACATATGGTATCTATGAAGTATCACAGTGGATACATAGATACATTATCTATGAAGTATGCAGACCATTGCAATACTTCATAGATACATCCAGGCCGAAATGGAGTTTCTGGACATCTCATCCTTGTGCGCGGCTTACCAATATGCCATCAAAATTGAGAAGAAGATCAAACAAAATATGTGAAAATTTGGACTTGGGAAACCCTCACAACAAAAACCAAGAAAGGGTGGCCCCAACTTGCAGAACAAAGGATAGAGAAAAGATGGACAACCTTAGGACAACCAGTCCAAGCCACAAGCAAATAAAGATACCGTGAAGTGGTGCGACTTCCATAAGARCCCCATACATAGAACTACTGATTGTTACTCAAAGAACTTKTTGGTGGCTGAGGTGAAAGMCTCTAAATCAGATGCGGGTTCCGACTCCGAGTCAGAACCAAAAAAGGGGAGACAAATCATTGACGCAAAACCTAGTGCTATTGTTTCTACCAACAAGCTCCATCTTGGTGAACTAGACAAGACAGAGGAAGGAGAGCACCTTTTTCATTCACAAATGTGGGTTAAGGGTACCCACTACACTTCATTGTTGATAGCGGTATCTAGAAGAACCTCATCTCAAAAGATTTTTTCAAGTGACTCGCCCTGCCGACAACATCTCACCCATAACCCTACACCATCAGATGGCTCCGCCAAGGAAGCAACATCTGCGTCAGCCAACAATGTCACCTTTCATACAAAATCAATCCATTCAAAGATGACGTATTGTGTGATGTTTCCCCTCTCGAAGTTTGTAATGTTCTTTTGGGCCAACCATATTTATGAAAACGTCATGATGTATATGAGTCTAGGCCTTGTAATGTTATTATTACTTTTAACATGAAATTGTACAGGATACCCGAGGCAGTCCCACATAGTGATATTTCCTTGTTCTTTGCCAAGCAATGCAGGAAGGTCATCTCTCAGATGGGGAAGTTTGTGTTCTTTTTGATTCTCTCTCAGAATGAGCGAAAGATCAAAACCACATCAAGGGTCTCCGCTACTGACCTCTCCAAATAGTAGAAGTAAGTGGATAAGGTTGGGGAAGAATACTCGAATATATTATCCTCACCTATCGGGGTACCTCTACACTATCAGGTCAAGAACCACATCGATCTGACCCTCGATGCACCATTTCCCAATGGGCCAATCTACTGTCACTCTTTGTTAGAGAATGAGGAAATCAAGTGGAAGATCCAAGAACTGCTCCACAAGGGGCACATATGTCCCATATCATCGCCTTGTGGGAGCCCAATTGTGTTGGTACAAAAGAAAGATGGAACCTAGTGACTATGCATTGATTACCGATCCTTGAATAAAATCACATTCAAAAACCGATACCAGATTCCCGAAATCGACGACCTCCTTGATCATTTCATGAGGGAAAAGTACTTCAGTAAGATTGATCTGAAGTATGGCTACCACCAGGTCCCGATAGAATAGAAATATGTATGGAAGACTTCCTTCAAGTCAAAGGAAGGTCTTTTTGAATGGTTAGTCATGCCCTTTGGTTTGACAAATGATCCAACCACTTTCATGAGGATGATGGACGATATCCTGTGACCATTCACTAATAATTTTGTAGTGGTGCATCTGGATGACATCCTCATTTACAACAAGACTTGGGTAGAACACTTGTAGCATATTCAAGAGGTTCTGCACAACCTGTGGAAGCACAAGCTATATGCCAACTTGGAAAAATTCTCCTTCGGCATCGACAAGGTCCATTGCCTAGGATACATCATTGATCAACATGGTGTACATGTGGATCCAGCCAAGATCCAAGTCATTCGTGACTAGCTAGCCCCAACCACACTCACTGAGCTTCAGAGCTTCTTGGGCCTTGCCAATTTATATCCTAGGTTCGTGTTGAGATTCTCCCATATTGTATGGGCCCTCAACCAAGTAACCAAGGGTGGTTGTAAGGATAAATTTGTGTGGGGTTGGTTCCAAAAACAACCGCTCAATGATTTGAAGCATCACTTGTGCTCATCCCCAATACTTTCATTACTGAACCCGCATCATCCCTTTGAGATCAAGACAAATGCTTTAGACTATGTTATGGGCAATGTTCTCACTTAGCACAACCACACCATGGCCTATCATAGTGAGACATTATCAAATGTTGCCCGTAAGTACCCTACTTACGACAAATAAATGTACTCCATTTTGTAAGCCTGCTGCTAGTGGAGACATTATATCCTTGGGAAGGAGATAGTCATCCACACTGATCATAAGCCACTGCAGTTCATCCAGACACAATGAAAATTGCAGAATGACCACCATCAGAAGTGGTCCACATACTTGCAGCAATTCTATTTCAACATCAAGTATAAAACAGGAAGCACCAACTGCGTCCCTGATTGCCTCAGCAGACCGCCAATCACGACACTCATCATGGTGCTATACTATTGTGGCCACGATACCTCTAGATGGCCCGAACTCTATGAGACAGAACTGAACTTCACCACCACCTACCAAAAGTTGGGCGGAAACACAGTTGTCGCTAATTTTCATATTCAGGATGGGATATTGTGTCATATGGGCCATATCTTTGTTTCATCAAGAAAGTGAGTGAAGATGATATGGGAAGCCCACTATAGTCAGGTGGAAGGACACTTCAGCATCGAAAATATAGTGGAAATGCTGTAGAAACATTTCTACAGGCTGAAACTTTGACAGGAGGTCAACAAGTATATCAGGTCCTGCACTACCTGTGCTATTTCCAAACCGACCACTAAGAAATAGGGCCTGTACACCCCTCTGCCTACTCATGACAGGCCATGAGAATCCATATCAATAGACTACATGTCGAGCCTCCCATCCACCAAGCGAGGAAATGACTATGTGTTTGTGGTTGTTGATTGCTTTTATAAGATGGAGATTCTAACTGTCTGCAAGAAGAGCATCACAAAAGAGTCCACTTCCAAGATCTTTTTTGAACGAGTCTGGGTACATTTTGAAATCCCACAAAACATTGTCTCATATTGGGACAGTCGATTTCTCAACACATTCTGGTTAAGCCTATGATCACTGTTGGACACCAAGCTCACCAAATCCATGACCTTCCACCCCCAGATAGATGGCCAAACCGAGGTCGTAAATAGAATGATCCTCCATATCCTACGCATGTATAAATACAAGAGCCATTGCACATGGGATGAGACTCTTCCCTATGTTTATTATAACTACAATCGAGCCCTGCATAGCTCAAACGACTACAACCCCTTTCAGGTGGGGTTGGGATTCCAACCATTGGGTCCCATAGATGTTTCACTACGCCTTGCAATCACCTCGACCGACTCCTCTCCTGCTCCAACTGAAAATGACAAAGCCACTCGGTTCATTGAGCAAATCCAACACATCTGCCAATAGGTTCAGGATATCCTACAGAAGTCTAATGACAAGTACAAACAGTGCCATGATCAACACCGGATGCCACATAAGTTTCAGGTGGGCTACAAAGTTTGGTTGCAATTGCAGAAAAAACGCCTTACATGACCCCATCAGAAGCTTCTCCCACTTCATTATGGTTCGTACACCATCATCAGAGCTGTGGGTGATAATGATTTTCAGCTCAACATTCCTCCTTTCCTTGGCCTGCACCCAATGTTCAATGTAGATCTCATTCGACCTTATTTCCCACCATTATTGGACACCTCAGAGATAACATAACAACTGACACCAATAGAGATCAACCCCGACTACATACAACATGCATCCAATGATCATATTATGGAAAAATAGGTCAAGGGCACTCACCAACAAAGGATCTAGCTTTATCGAGTTGTCAAAGCAAGGCAGCTCCTACACCAAGTCAAGTGGCTCGCCCGGGACCAAATTCAACAAAAAATTCCTCATCTGATGGGGGAACTCAACGCAATGGAGACCATTTCTTCCTAATGGGGGAGGATTGATCCAGATGGATTTCGGTGGCCTCCCACCTATTCCAACTGGCTCATTTTGGCAGTTTTTTCCTAGCTTTTGGTTTCATGACTTCGAAGGCCGTTTTGAGGCCCTAAACAACGTTTTTAGGGCTCTTCACAATCGAATTGTAGGAAGATTTGGAGTATAACAACAACATGTGTAGTCCTCGGATAGACCTTTCCAACGGTCTATCGTGTGCCTAAAACAAAGATCGTATGCAAAAGTTACGACCCCGAGAAGTTGATGTACTAACTTACCCAAACGGGGGCCACATGACTTTTTTCACTTCATCTCCTAGGGTTAGGTTTTTGGATGTCTAGGGTTTTTGACATTCCTGATTATTGTAAAAATTCCTTCAGAGCCTCATTGTAATGATATTCTTGCGAATGAGCACAACCGTTGCATCTCTTCTCAGAGATAAGCCACCACCATTCTAGCAAGCTTGTTTTCTGCTACATTTTACAGTTTCAACTTATTTCCTTATTGAATAGAAACTAGTTTTACTGTATATCTGTTATTCTGTGTTAAGAATACTTTCATAATAATATGTTTTCATTTCATTCTTCTCATAAAATCCGGATCAGCCCCCCCCACCCTCCCCCCCCACCCCCCCCATCCCCTCCCACAATACCTACAATATATTGACTCTATTTTTCACAATTTTAAAACCCCCTTTATGAATGAACATGATAATATATTGGTCAACAACGTGAAGCCCCCATAGAACTGGATAATTTGGGGGTATGACTGTTAGTTCATAGCCTTAATTTCCTTAGTAGGGATCCAAGTCTCTCTTAGTATAAATATGCTCATTTGTAGCTTTGTTAGGGTAGACAATCAYAGGTTTGAATTTGTTTATAGGCAGGCCTGAAAGAGCTACTGGATAGAGTTTTTAATTCTAAATATTTTTGATGAAATAAAAATACTATCATTCTTTTGAGTTAACTCAAGCCATAAATAAGCGATTTACCAGTCCTCTTCAAGAAGGGCTTGCTTGGAGAGACTACTAGTGAGCACACCTTCATATTGTTTGTGCATTACATACGTATTTTATGGTGTGAATGTTTCTATTTTTCTATAGATAGCACATTTTGTTATCTTTTTAATGTGATTTATTCCTTTTCCAACATGTCATAAACCTATGAATAGCAGGGGATCTATTGTGTGATTCAGTGCACTATATATTCTAGCATTGAATTTACCTTTCAGTTTCCATTTCCTTTCTGTAGCATTGAGAATTCAAATTTTACTTCAGTTTCAACAATGATGTTTAATTTTGAAGAAGATAACGAGTTATGTAGCATCAATCAATAATCCTTAAGACATTCCATGTCTGGAAGACTCATGCTACAAAATTCTGGTTCTCTGTTGTAGATAACCGCATATTAATTATATATTTTTATTTTCTAAAAAGAAAAAAACACAAAATTCTTTCAGCATCTCATTTCTCCACTTGATGTTTGAATTTTTTTTTCATAATCCTTCACAAGTTTATGATTCTCCTAGTTGATAATATATGTGTGATTATTAA
Source organism: Picea mariana (assembly GCA_032191745.1). Classification (NCBI taxonomy): domain Eukaryota; kingdom Viridiplantae; phylum Streptophyta; class Pinopsida; order Pinales; family Pinaceae; genus Picea; species Picea mariana. The sequence continues at coordinate 81,832 of JASDQU011401107.1, forward strand.
AGATTCAATAGCCTTTATTTCTACAATATTTGAACTCACCAACAAGTATGCATGTAATGAAAGCATCGATGTGGGAGAACTGCACTAGAACAATAATGGATGACTTGACCTAAATTCCCTACACCTAGTGATCTAACATCATAATATAATGTCTCTTGATGAGAAGCTACCACAAACATTCCATGTTGAATTAGACTGTGTATTAGGGATGATATCACAATACTAGTGGCCTAAATCCTATCTCCAAGATAATGTAATTTTTATTTTTATTTTTTGTTTTTTTGGGGAGGATTAGGTAATAACGTAGAAGTGGGTGGCCCTGTCAATGGGTTACACTTGGAATTTACTCGATCCTAAACAGAGCTAAGACCAACCCCTTGGAATTCTCTAATGAGTGACATGGAGACCCAAAATAAAATCATCCCATAATTTTCAAAGAAAATGCAAGGAATCTCCCTGTTGTTCCAGGGAGGTTGATCAAATACCATAAACCATTGATCCATCCAATTGTCTCTCCAATAAGGAAATGTGAAACAGTCCATGCAAAGACACCTCTTTCTCGGATCAGGTGGTTGATTGGTTCTAGGGCCAATGAACAATTGAACTGTAGTTCTCTTTGCTTATATTCATTTTTTTGACCCATTCCTTACTAATGCTAGTTGAGTAGTACTCTCTCAACCTAGCACTATATTCAGATATATCAGATA
>JASDQU011401108.1:5898-24670 GCA_032191745.1 Picea mariana
TATATTACATTTAAATAAAATTATTATAAATTTTTGTTTAAAAAATAATATTATAAATTTTTATTTAAAAAAATTATTATAAAGTTTTGTTTGGTGTACACAACCACATGTGCATTGTGCGCCACTTCTTTTAATCCTGTGTGCGGGGTCTAATTTCTTAATCACACACATCGGAGTTCCAACCTCTGAAGTACACAGGTATGATCCTGCGCACTCATCCACTCAACCCTTTTCTTGATGACTCATAACTAGAACCACAAGGTTAGTTTAACAAGTAAGATTACCACATTTGTCATATCCATGCACAACTACATATACAGACTAATGCATCATACTTATATGAACAAACAACAATAAACAAAATAACAACAAATACTCATACACAACACATACAAGAATTTAACATATGTCAAACATCGACAAAAGTGCACGCAATAATCAAGACAAGTACATAAAGAACACTTATCTTAAATGAAAGTTACCAATTGGGGCCTTGACGCAGACATTCCTCCCAACCATAGATGGTGTTGCTCATAAACTTTCAGCAACAAGTCACCCCCGTGGGCTATAAGGGTCCTAACCACAAGCTACCATTTATGCTTGAAAACTCAACAGAATTGATCAGTCCTAGGTGCCCACCACTGCAACTAATCCACAATCCCTCCTTCCCCATGCACATGTCACACCCAAGGTAGTGTGCCCCACCATATACATAATACATTTAATTTATTTTTTTATAAATTTTTGTTTATAAAATATTTGAATAATTTAAAAATAAAAAAGTTCTCATATATTTAATATATATATAATGATGATCATCATATACATAATACATTTATTTAATGTATATATATTTAATGATGATGATATATATTTAATGAGTATATATTTTATTGTGTATTTTCTATATTATTGGAAAAACAAATTTATAAAATGTTTAGTTTTCTTTTTATATATTTTTCAAGAAAAAAATAAAAACAATGTGTATGTATTTTATGTTTATTTAAATTATAATAATGTAGATATAATAAATTTATATAATAATAATTTAATTTTAAGGTCATGGTCAAACCAGACACCAAATTATTGGTGTATGGGACCTCCTTGTTTGTGGGATAAGGGACATTTTTCGCACAATGATTTGAATGCTAAAGTTTATGGAGATATATATACCCTACCCCCTTGAAATTTGAATTTGTGATCTCTTAGGAAGAAACACATGTTCTTAATCATTAGGCCCACTTAGGTTGCATATCAAAAAAATAAAGAACATTTATTGAATAATAAATTATGTTTAGGTTGTTTTAATTGTCTTATAAATATTCTAAAGTCATTAATAAGTAATTACTCTTTGTTGTAAGTGTAAAATTTATCTTTTATATATAGAAATAAATGAGAATATGGTGCTTAAGTCACCTTCCCTAATTTCAAAGTAATAATAGTTTTGTTATCAATATGTATTTTTACAACAATTGATCTCACATTTTCTAAATTTGAAGATTCATTAGTGCTAGTGACCAAAGGATGCCCATCATTGGAAAAGTGTTAGAGGCTAGAGGATTTTATTTACTCATAAAATGTTGGACGTTACAATATGTCAACTAATTTTTTGATGAAATGTCTATAAGATGAGACATGCAAATCCTTATGAAAAATGTTTTCAAGAACATTATTACCTATAGATGGAGAGCTTAGACATCATTGTCAATGTGAAGGATAATATATAGGACAAGGAGGGGCTTACTTCTAACCATAAGAGGTTGATATTTGTAGATGAGCAACTAAAAAATGGTTTATGGTTTTTCCTTGGTTGACTATTCAAAAGGAATTAACCATGTTCATGGAACTACGTCTCAATCAAAGGGTTCTTAGAATAGAAATCACCTCACCCTCAAAGGCCTTCCCCCTTCAGCTAGGTTGATAAGGGTAAATATTCTAGTCCTTGTTCTTTCAAAGATGCAATATGTAATAGATCCCCTTCCCCCTTAGATTCTAAGACTCCTCAATTAGGATCCTTTATTATTGTGGAGACAGAAAAGATGCCCCAATTTAATGAGTTTAATTATAGGATTTCAACGAGTGTGTGAATGAATATAAAAAAAATTCTTCAATATATATACTCAAGTGTTTTTTGTCATCATCTACAATGCTCATCGATTAATTAGGAGGTCGTGAGGCTTTATCCCCACCTATGAACAACACTCAGGTTAATTATAGGGATAGGCTTGATGGTCTCAAAGACAATATGATATGTGAACAATCTCATTTTTTTTTTCTCTTGAATTGTCATGGACAACATAAACTGCTCTTTTGTGGCTGGTCTAATTTCCCAAGCGACAAACCAACCACATTTGTTTATAAATTTTTCAATTTACAGTAATAGAAGGACTCGCGACTAGATAAATTACAAAAAAACATATTTTGCAAAAGGTTTATTTATCATCTTTTTCTATAATATAGAAGATTGTAAAAGTCATGGAAGAGGGATCATTCTTTTGGGAAATAGATGACCTCTCAATAAAACCATGGTTTTCGGATTTCAATCACCATATTAACAACCCCAATTTGATTTGGGTGATACTACACAATCTCCTCATCAACTTATGAGATATAGATGTAACTTATGAGATATAGATGTAGAAGAAATGAGAAATTCCTTGGAAATTCATACTTGGAAATAGATACTTGAAAGTTATCAAAACATATTTATGACTAAAAAATTCATAAGCATCTTAATGTATTTAAATATTTTTATACATGACTACACATAAATGGAAAATTCACTTTGAATTTCCTATGAGAATGATGACTTGATATTTCCCCCACTGAAATGGGTGCATACAATGGTGTATCGATTATCATTCCACGTAAAATGATAATAACAATGAACAGATTTTTCAACATGTATTGTTTAGAAGGATCCAAAATATTTGAAAATTGAGCTTAAAATATGGCAGGAGGCATACAACAATTAATGTTCTATTGGATTTATCCATCACACTCTTTCCACTCTTGAATTCCAATCATTAACTCCCTATTTATCACAACCTAGATGACATATAAGTTTTTGCAATCTGTTGGACTGATTTTATGTACTTGTGCATTTCTTTTCACCTTTCCTCGTATAACTTTGCAAGATTCCTACAATGTGAGATTTTTCATTAACAAAAATAGGTAACTGCAAAAAAAAAATAATGTAATGCAATTCCTGCTCTGTTAAGTGAATATTAACGTAGCTAGAAGTACCAGATCACTGACAAAAATTATATGATAACTAATGTTTAAAATTTTCAAACACATTTTTCACCAATCCAAGAAAAGAATAGCCTTTGGATATACCTCCACAACAATGTTGACTGTGATTTTCATGTAGCTAAACAGTTTCTATTTTCTAAGTTCAAATTCTGCAAACTTGACTTATGGATACCTTCTATTGTATCTTCCCTCATGCTAGAACTCATTGGCAGACCCAATTCTTCCCCTTTATCCTCTTCCATCAACTGTGAAACAAGCACCATTCTGAGCATTGTTGAAAAAGTTGGCCATCGTCCAATAATTGCTACAACGCAATCATCCCACCCATTACAATTCCAAATCCTCCTCCAAATGTAATCCCAACACTAGGACCAAATTCATCCAACAAAAAATCCTGAAGCATTGCAACCGACTTTTTGATCAGGGGAAGTTCAATCCATTCTCCCTTCTCATCCTTTTCAAAGGCAGGATTTCATGTTTTCCCATCCACTGTTGTTCGAAAACATTGATATTCTAACAAAGGATGAACACCTTCAGTAACCACTCAAACAACCATATTAAATATCAACACACCGATGTTTTGACATGTTAAGACCCCTACAAGGAAACATCCACGGCCCTAGCCAACACAACCACTTGAAGAAGTTTATTAATGCAAAAGAAAAATATTACAGAGAGATTTTACAAGAGATTTTATCACAATCGATCATCGACAAATGACACTCCATGCTCTTTAAATATATATCATGGACCAATCAAGTGCTAAGACACAGATCAATGTAGTCATTAAGATCAAGAAGAATACGAACCGTCAGATCACTATATGTCGGGAACATATCGTGACCGTTATATTTCCTAACTACAAATGCATACTAAAGAAACACACTAAGAAATACATTTTTACCTAATGACAATTTAGACCAAGTAGATCTAAACTAACTCCTAAGTGTCTAAATATCCTAACATCCCCCCTTAAGAATAACTTGGTATAGGATTGAAGGATTTACAATAGTGACACAATAAGAAAAGGAAGGAGGCATTAGAGTTGGTTTACAATCGTCCATGTGAAAGTGACGAAGAAGCTCACAAGCATACTTAGACTGGGAAATAAAAATTCCTTTATTGGTTTGCAAAACTTGGAGGCCAAGGAAATAGTGCAAAAATCCTAAGTCTGTCATTTTAAATTTCTTCTTAAGGATGGTTTTCACATGGTTTAAAAGTTTTGAGTCACTACCAGTAAGGATAAGGTCATCAACATAAAGGACAAGGATTATGAGATGGTTTCCTACTTTCTTGGTATAAACATTAGGATCAAAATAGCATCTAGAAAATATGGTGTCAATAAGAAAGTTATCCATTTTGGAATACCAAGCTTGGGGAGCTTGCTTAAGACCATAAAGATATTTCTTAAGGAGAAAAACAAGGCTAGAGTCATTCTGGATATAGCCAGGATGTTGTTCCATGTATATCTATTCTTGCAAATCCCCGTGCAAGAAGGCATATTTAACATCCATCTAATGGACCTCCCATCTATGTGAGGCAGCAAGGGCAAGAACAAGGCGTATGGAATTATTTTTTCTATAGGGGAAAAGGTTTCATTATAGTCAATTCCTTCAACTTGGAAAACTCCTTTGGCAACTAATCGATCCCTGTGTCTTTCAACACTTCCATCTAATGCATACTTAGTTATGTAGACCCATTTACATCTGACAAGTTTTCTTTATTTTGGAATAGGTACAAGATCCCAAGTATCGTTTTCCATTAAATAACGATACTCTTCATTCATTGTTGTATCCCAATATGGATGACTTGAAGATTCTGCAAATGTCTCTGGATAATGAGTCTCTGAAACTTGAGCTAAAAGAGAAGAGGCTCGTTGGAACTGAGAACGTGTCTAACGCTAATCTGAAGGATCATCGACAAGATCACCAGTTTCTTCTCATGTTGAACAGACCCATCTAGGAAGTGATGGTGTTGGTGTTGGTTCATGTTCAATGGAATCATCTGGAGGAAGGTGAGCAGAAAGAGGTGGATTTTCATCCTCACTGTCATCATCTGAAGAAGAAACTAGAATAGGAACAAAAGAAGGCACAAATGTCGAATTAGGCTCGCAGGCCAAGATATTTTCATCAAATTTAACATCTCTTCTAATAATAATTTCATTACAATGTGGTTGAAAAAGTCTATAACCTTTGACATCTTCAGAATAACCAACAAATATACACTTCTCACTTTTAGGATGCAATGTTTTCCTTTTCTCATCAGGAATGTGAGCCCATCCTATACTGCTAAATACACAAAAGTGACTTACATATGGTTTAATTTTAGTCCAAGTTTATTTCGGTGTTATATTTTTAAGATCCTTTGTGGGAGTGTGATTTACTATGTAATTTGCACAGTTGATGGATTCCACCCAATACTTTAGACTTAATCCCTTAGATTGGATCATACAATTAGCCATTTCTTTTAGTGTGTTATTCTTTCTCTCAACAACACCATTTTGTTGTGGTGTATATGGAATAATGTGTTACATTTGGATTCCCTATGTAGTGCAGTAACTTCTAAAATTATTGTTCACATATTTGCCTCCATTATCTATTATTAACCTTTGAATTTGATGTCTAGATTGTTTTTCTACAAGGGCCTTGTAGGCCAGAAAATTGTCAAAACATTTGCTCTTAAGTTTTAAGAAGTAAACTCAAGTACGTATGGAAAATTCATCAATGAAATTTAAGAAATACTTTCACCCAAAAAAAGAAGGAGAAGAAAGTGGACCACACAAGTCACTGTGAACAAGCTGCAAAGGGCACGAGGCATCCCAAGAGGAACGTTTGTCAAAATTGTCCTGATGATGTTTTCCAAGAACACAACCAGCACAAACACTATCTCTGCATGAAACAAGAGGAAGACCGGTCACCATTTGTTGATTACATAGTTGTTGCAATGAGCGATAGTTTAGATGACAAAACCTCTCATGCCAAAATTTGCTCAAGTCATCTCTATGAGAAAGAAAAAATGATGGAAAAGATGATGACCCAAATTTGTCAAAATTGTACAACCTGGTAATATCATCAACAATTACAGTTGCAAGGACATGCTTAGGATCTTTTAGATCCTTGATTACAACTTGGTGAGGTGAAAACTCTACATTTTTACCTTCACCTGAATGAGTGATTTTATATACTGATAGAAGGTTATAAGAAAGAATTGGAACACATAATACATCATTGAAATTACCATTATCTACTTGAACTATTCCAGATCCTATAACACTAAGAGATCTATCATCACCAACAAATATTTTCTTGGTGTTACATTCATTTATAGCATAAAATATTTCTTTATCCTTAGCCATATGATAAGATGCTCCAGAATCAATAAGCCACTCATCAGAAGAAGAAGTATAAGTTGCATTGAAGGAGAAACCAGAAGTAGAAAGTGCATGTCCATGAGAAGAATAAGACATAGAATCAATATTGATGTTATTCTTCTTCATTGCTACTTCTAAAAATTCCATCTTCTTGAAACATTTGGACTCATCATGACCATCTTTGTAACACACCCAAACCCTAAGTACCCTTTCTTTGGATGGGGCATCCAAAATTTCACTTACTTTAATCATCTCAAATCATTTCTCTGAGGTCTCCATCTTCTTCTACTCGTCCTTAGCTTTCTAACGATTGCTACCAGACTCAAAACCGAGCTCTGGATTGCAAGTTAAGGCCTCTTGAAGTTCTTCGAGAACTATTAGTTGATCACCACATGGCACCCACATGGGTTCATCTCATTTGTACCATGTTTGAATAGCTACGTACACTATGGAATTTCATCCACCGTCCAATCCGTCGACATGACTTGATCCTCATTTAACACATAATCTAGAGGGGATTTCGACATTCAATGCTTCGGTGTTGAATGCCCCTTTTTCCTTCCTACACGCATGTCCTCTAAAGTCCCGAGTTCCCGAACTCCCAAAGGTGCCCAAAATCTTGCCATGTGGCTTCAGACTTTAGGCCTTTCATCTTATCCTTGACACTTCACCCCAAACCTTCGAAATTCCTGAAGTCCCAGAATCCTAAAGTGTCCACTCTCGCATGTGGTGACGTATTGAACGTGGAGGAAAGTACAGGTGGGTCCCGAGTCTTCCACCCACCAGATAGACCAAGAAAGTATGTACCAGGGGTGACATGCAGCAAGGTAGAGATGACACATGGCCCCTACAGTGGGTGACGCATGTCACGTTTTAATGGGAACATAGGTTATGTGAAGCATACAAATTCAGATGACATGTGGCACATCAAACGTGGGTCAATGTCACCCTAGGTGACACCATCATGCCATATCGCCCCATACTGATAGCCTTCCAATCCCTTAATCTCACAACTAAGGTGTGTCCATGTAAACCCCTCGATATACGGCCTCTGTTACTTCGTAACTTTGACATTCGAGGGATCCTTGGTGTGACTTCCTCCTTGCTCCCAGGGTGGTCAGCATGAGACTGACTATGATCTAGATCTAATGGTCATGGGAGATCTCGAAGGGTCCCTAGATCTATTCTCCTCGTTACTTCACAGCTCTGGCCTTCGGAGGATTCTACGTTATGGCCACTCTGCTCTCGTGAAGAAGGACTTCGTCGAAGTATCATATGCAGGTCCCTCCACTGGATGATCGAACAGTTAAGAGGGGTTCTTAACAGACTCCCCAAATCCACGGCGTACACCAATTTGTAACTCCTGTATTTGAGGAATTTGGTGTTGTAACAACTCTGTTTTTCCCAAAGTATGACTTCGTTGGACTTACCTCGACGTATATCCAATGACCAAGGGGACTCCCGAATACCCTCGGATCCGTGGCTTGCATTACTTCGTGATTGATAAATGGGTCAGGGATTAAGAGTGGGGTAGGTCTATCTACCATGGCTAGGGAAACCACCAGGTGTCGGTCAAGATTGTGGGTAACCGTAACAACCAGTTTCCTTCTACCAATTTACAAATACTACGGTCATAACATTCCGGAGCTTCGAACTCCCATAGTTCTAAAGACATAAATGCTTATCTCCTTTCAAGCCTAGTGCAGGGTTCCCAGACCTTGGTCGTATGGCTCCTCCGAAAAATATCATGGGCTATACACTACCCTCTTAGCCATGAATTGGTTAATGACAAGGGCATGAGCCCTTGGTCACATGGGTGAAAGTTCTGAAGGAGACACCCTCCTTCCATAGAGTTTGAACTTGGTATTCCTGCGATGGTAGATTTGAGAGGTTGACGGGACTTAAGCATTCCAGTAAATCCTACCTTGACTCTCTTGTAGGATTACGTCCCATAACTCTCTAACTATTAAGATGAGGCAAGAAAAAGGACATTCAAAATCATGGGTTCACATAGATACAAGACATATTTATACCTTAATCATTCAACACATAACTCATTCATAGATATATGAATATATTCAATCATCATTTCCATTTCAATACACAGAGTATGAAAATACTTATTAGAAAACCAAAATCATGAAGCAATTGTTGAAATGGGTTCTTGTTTCCACCAAACCATAGGCACAACCACTCCTGAATAGATTTACCGTTGTCCACCCCCGAGCTAGACCATGATGCTTTGAGAGAGATTCTTTGTTCTTTCTCCATGATAGTCAGAGATGGAGGTTACTCTCCTCCTCCCACATGATCTTGGCAACCGATTTTATCTGTACCAAGCAAGGAGGTCTACATGAGTACTTCCAGAGTCACTCATCAACCCCGTTTATCATCTTGGATTTAAAATGTTGCCAACAACTTCTTACACCTAGAACGATCTTATTTCTCATCTCTCTCCCAAACTAGAGAGTTGCAAGCGCTCTTTTCTCTTTTTGAGATTGGTCTTTCGACTCTACTTCCTCGCCCATCTTCCTCTACCCATGAATTACCTCTTTTGTTTCCTTCCTCAGTAAGGTTCTGTAAGTCTGAATCCACATCTCATGGTCAGGTCTAGAAGTCTTGCATATGGGTACTCTTCCCCATATTCTTATTAACTCTTGAGGAGGACTCTTCCAACTACCAGTCTAACTGGTAATTCATTTATGGGTCAAAGGATGGTTCTGGTTCTGAGAAATTAAATCCAGTGAGGTACTAATTTGGTGGGGTGGGGGTCATCTCAACCACTTCTAGTTTCCCCTCACCATATCTTTTATAGCACCATGTTCTATCTTGGCAAACCCCCCCTTTCAGCAGTTGTGCAACACTATCCATATTTAATTAATAACAAAAATACATACATTACCTTTTATAACAAAAGGTTCATCAAATCCATCATTCACACATATTTAGTCTGCCACAGTGTTTTGGAAAGTTATACTTATATTTACAAGTTAGGGGAAACAGGGGTGTTACAATCACCTGCCCCTTAAAGGAACATCTTCCTTGATGCACTACCTGTCAATGTGCTCTGAATATACAGAAGTAAACAAAAATGGGTATGCATGTTTCATGGCATCCTCCATCTCCCATGTCGCTTCATCTGGACCAAAGTGTTTCCATTGCACTTTGACCTATGAAATGGTTCTATTCCTTAATGGGGTTTCCTTCCTACCTATTATGCATTATGGTTCTGGCAGGAATTCTCCCTCTGGTTCCACTTAATCACAAACTAGTCAATTATATGGTTAGAATCGTGTACATATTTCTTCAATAAAGAAACATGGAAAGCATTATGTGTCTTCATTGTGGGAGAAACTGATAATATATATGTTACATGCCCCACTCTATCCAATATTTCAAAGGGTCCACAATACCGAGGTTCCATCTTGGCACGAGCTCCCATTCTCAAGGAGATTTTCTTGGGTCTAACTCGTAGATACACATGATCCCCTGTTGTGAACTCTCTAGGAGTCATTTTTCTATCTGCATAGCTTTTTTGTCTATCCTAAGCCACTTTCAGATTATGCCTTATCTGGATTACTTGTTGTTCCATTTCTTTTAGCATATCAAACCCAATGGTAATTCTATCTATTGGGTTATCCTAACTTATTGGAATCTTGCACTGTCAACCATAGAGGGTCTCAAAAGGGCTCATCTTCATTGAATCTTGATAGCCATTGTTGTAGGCAAGCTCTACCATTGGTAGGTAGTCTTCCCACTTCTTAGGATGGTGCTTTACATGCATCCTTAACATGTCCTCCAACACTTGGTTTACTCTCTCTGTTTTTCCATCAATTTGAGGGTGATAGGATGTACTAAATAAAAAATTAATTTCAAAACCAACAAACAAATATTTCCAAAAGTTTGAAGTAAATTTTGTATCTCAGTCAAATATGATTTCCTTAGGAATTCCATGCAGCTTAAATATATCTTTCATGAAAATACTAGCAATATCTATTTCCTTGCAAGTTGACTTGATGAGAATGAAGTGAGCAGTCTTGCTCAGGTTTTCCACAACTACCATGATGGAATCATTCTGTTTGGATGATTTTGGTAACCCTGTGATTAAATCCATGGAGATGGTTTCCTGTTTCCATTCTAGAATCAGTAGGGGTTGCAGCAACCCTACTAGATGCGGGTGCTTTGCCTTAACCTGCTGACATTCTAGACACTTAGCAAAGTAATCAACCATGTCCTTTTTTTAGTCCAGGCTAATAAAATAAATTCCTAGTGGTTGTGATCATCTTCTAATAACAATGATGACCACTATATGGCCTTTTGTGTAGTTCATCCATTATGAACCTCTTCAATTCGTCACAATTTGGAATATACAACCTACCTTTGTAAGTTAGCAGGCCATCATTCAACAATTGATAACCCTCATACTTCAGCCCTGTGGGCTCTTGTTCTAGTATGATTTTACAGTATTGAAAAATGCATATGTTTCTTGTGCACTTTTGACTCTCTCATTGGCGTTTGTTTCACAGGTTCTTACAACTTCTAAGTGAATCACTTTCACATTTCAACTAAGGGCATCAACCACTCTATTTTCCTTTCCTTTGATATGTTTGATTGCAAAATCAAACTCACTAAGAAGAGCCATCCATCTATCTTTTCTAGCATTGATATTTGGTTGATCAAACAAATATTTCAACCCAAAATGGTCTCTCATAAGCACAAATATTCTACCCAGGAGGTAATGCCTCCACATTTTTAAAGCATGCACTATGGCAGCAAATTCTAGATCATGGGTCACATAATTTATTTCATGCTCATTCAATTTTATGGATTCATAGAAAATTACATGTTCTTCTTGCATAAGGAATCCTTTGAGTCCTTCCTTGCAAGCATATGTACATACAAGGAAGTCCTTGTGTGGGTTTGCAATCTTCTTCATAAGTGCATTGGTTAGAAGGTATTTCAGCTCTTGAAATATCTCTTCACATTCTGATGTCCAAAGGAATTTAATTCCCTTTTTCTGAAGGGAGGTGATTGGGAAACCGATATTGGAAAATAATTTTATGAACCTCCTATAGTGTATAGCTATGCCCATAAAGGATATGACATTAGATACATCCTTTGGGATAGGCCAATCCATAATGGCTTTGATCTTGTCAGGATCAACTACCACTCCTTCTTTAGAAATAACATGGCATAAGTAATGGACTTGTTTTTGGAAAACGTCATACTTACTAAACTTAACATAGAGCTGGTGTTCTCTTAGCACTTGAAGAACTAGATTGAGATATTATTCATGCTCTTCCCTATTCTTGTAATAGATTAGGATATCATCAATGAAAACCAATACAAATTTGTCTAAGAAATTACTGAGTACATTATTCATTAAGCATATAAAAGTGGTTGGTGCAGTGGTTAGCCCAAAAGGCACCACCATAAATTCATAGTGACCATATCTTGTCCTAAAGGTTGTTTTGTGGATGTCTTCATCCTTAATTCAGACCTAATGGTATCCATACCTCAAGTCAATTTTGGAGAAAATTGTAGCACCCCTTAATTGGTCAAACAAGTCATCAATCCTTGGCAAGGGATACTTATTCTTAATGGTCATCTTATTGAATTACATGTCGTCTATGCACAACCTGAGTGTGACATCCTTATTTTTCACAGACAGGGATGGTGCTCCCCATGGAGACACACTAGGTCGAATGTAGCCTTTTTCCATCATTTCCTTTAGCTGTAGTTTGAGCTCAACTAGCTCTGGTGTACTCATTCTATAGGGTGTTCTAGACACTGGCACTACTCCTGGTGCAAGTTCTATTGAAAATTCAATATCTCTTCTTTGAGGTAGACGTAGTACCTCTTCTGGAAAGAAGTATTTATACTCTCCTAATATGGGATGGTCCTCTAGGTTGGGTTCATTGTTCTCGACAGAGTCCAACACCTATATTTCATATAAAGGGAATCATTTTCTGCAATACTTCTTCACTTGGAGGGTTTATATTTGTCTCACGGATACATGATTTTGAATCCCTTGTAGGGTTACATTTCTCCCTTCTTCATCTTCAAACTCCAAAGTTTTATTGTAACAACCCAACTTGGTTTTATGGGAAGCCAACCAGTCCATGCCAATAGATCATAAGATCCTAAAGGGAGCATGTTTAGGCTTGCTTGGGTGGGAAATCCATTCATAATGAATTGGCATGCTAGTATGACCTCTGTTACTTTTCTTTTGGTTCCAGTGGCTAGTTGCACCAACCATGATTTAACATGTTTAACTTGTTACAATTTACATTTCTCAACAATTTGAGGGGAAACATAACTCAAATTAGAACTAGGGTCAATTAAAATGGAAACTAGATGGTTGGAAATCATACCTTCAATTTCCACCACTGAAGCTTGGTGGTCAAATTTTCTATTATCCAAGGTTGCATAAATTTGTGGCAGGCTCCTAGCCACATAAATGACTGTGGTAGCCTCTTGGATGTTGTATACCTTCCTATTTTTGTGTTTCCTATATGGGAAGTCTCTCAGCAGATTTTCTTCTCCACAACGCCAACATTTCAAGGGTTCTCTATTTGCGTTATCAATATTACCTGAGGCTGCTCCAAAGGGTTTATTTCCACTCTGAGAGGGGAATTTTTTTTGATATACACTTTTATTAGAAAGGATCATATTAGAACCCTTCCCATAGTTCTTAAAACTTGAGGGTTTAAACCCCTTCTTATTGAATACCAAATTACTTGTCTTCTTCCAGTCATCATGAGGTTCTATCTTATTCTTGAATTGATCATAGCAATACCTTTCCTTCCAGAAATTGTCTTCTAAGGTGTTTGGCTCATCAAATTCAATTCTATCCCGGAAGGACTGAGGTATTCCACTAATAAATCATTACATATTTACCTTTTCATCCTTTATGTAGGGTACATACCTTATGAAATCAAGGAATTTGTTAATATATTCATCTATTGTAAATTGTCCCAACTTGAGTTCATAGAACTTCTTGGTCTTCCCATCAAAGTATTCCTTTGATAGATACTTCTTCTTGAATTATTTCTCAAATTGTTTACATGACAAGTCCTTCTCATGGATTCTTTTCACTTTCCTAAGGTCCTCCCACAAAATGGAGGACTTTCCATTCAAGTTAAAAATGGTTATTTGAACCTTTAAATTTGCAGAGTAGTCATGGACTCTGAAGTACTTATTCAAGCCAAGAATCCAAACATATGATTCTCACCCCTTCTTAATTTCTCCATCGAAAGTGGGTGGTTTTTATTTATTGAACTCTTCAGGGTCACGACTCTTGGAATGTTTCCTCTTCTTTCCTCTCCTCTAGGAATGTGAACTATTTTTGCTACTAGAGGATCCCTTGGGGTTATCCGTTTCCTCACCAGAGGATTCTTCCGATGAGTGTATCTTGGCTCCATGTTGGGCCATCTTTGATGTACTCCTCCTAGTGTGGCCACTTTTAGGACCATGCCTTCTTATCTCAGGTGGAAATTGGGTTTTCTTAGTGTGATGTTTATCCACATGACTGATTGTTGGTCCATGTTGGAACTGCCTTTGTAAAATTGATAAGCTTTGCAGTAGGACTGCATTAATTTTTGTTTTCTTTTCTTGCTCTTTTATCAACCTTTCATTGTCAGCCTTACAAATCTATAATTATGCCATGAGGATTCTTACGGCTTCAACCAAATCTGGC
Organism: Picea mariana; assembly: GCA_032191745.1. Classification (NCBI taxonomy): domain Eukaryota; kingdom Viridiplantae; phylum Streptophyta; class Pinopsida; order Pinales; family Pinaceae; genus Picea; species Picea mariana. Next base: position 20,223 of record JASDQU011401108.1, read on the forward strand.
GGGGTTTCCACCACCTTCCTTTCATCATATTATTCCGCTCTATTGTGGGAGTTTTCCCCCAATTCATGTTGTGTCACCATACTTTAGGCTATATTTTTCATGTGTTACACTAACTACTTGAGTGATGATAAAACATTTTCCATTAGTTAATGATCCATTAGTTTATGAACAACGCACAGTTCAGATTTTGCAAAGCATATAACAATAACATAAATTTTAATTCCTTTCTTTAGTAGAGGTTTAACTAAGCCTCTTAGGAATGGAATAAGAAAGGGTGTTACCCCTAAAAGTATTCAAATGAGATTTTTATGCGGCTCGTTCATGAGCCCAAGTAGGCCAAGTGTTGTAACCATGCTCTGATACCAATTTGTAACACACCCGACCCCTAAGTACCCTTTATTTGGACGGGGAATCCAAAATTTTTCTTACTTTAATTATCTAAAATCATCTCTCCAAAGTCTCCATACTCTTGTACTCATCCTTAGCTTTCTAACGACTACTACCAGACTCAAAAGCGAGCTCTGGATTGCAAGTTAAGGCCTCCCAAAGTTCTTCAACCATTATTAGTTAATGTCCACATGGCACCCATGTGGGTTCATATGATTCGTACCATATTTGAATACCTACGTCAAAGCTAGAATTTCATCCACCATCCAATCCGTCGGTGGTACTTGATCTTGATTTAACACATAAGATAGAGGGGATTTTGGCGTTCGGCGCTCTGGCTCTGAATGCCCATTTTTCCTTCCTACATGCATGTCTTCTAGAGTCCCCAATTCCCAAACTCCCAAAGGTTCCCAAAATATCGCCACGTGGCGCTGGCCTTTGGGTCGTTCATCTTATCCTTGACAATACACCCCAAACCTATAGAGTCTTGAAGTCCCAAAATCTCGAAGTGTCCACCCTCACACGTGGTGATGTATTGAATGTAGAGGAAAGTATAGGTGGGTCTTGAGTACTCCACCCGCCAGATGGACCAAGAAAGTATGCACCAGGGGTGACATGTGACAAGTCAGAGATGACACGCGACCCCTATAGTGGGTGATAGTGTCATGTTTTAATGGACACATAGGGTCTAAAAAAAATACAAATTCGAGTGACATGTGGCACATCAAACGTGGGTTCACATCACCCTGGGTGAGGTCATCATGCCATGTCACCCTGGGTGACATCATCATGCCACATCACCCCAAACTGATAGCCTTCCAAGCCCTTCGATCTCATGACCAAGGTGTGTCCATGTAAACCCCTGGATCTACGACCTTTGTTACTTTGTAAATTCAACATTCGGGGGATCTATGGTGCAAATTCCTCCTTTCTCCCATAGTGGTCAACACCAGGATGACCACGATGTAGATCAAACAGTCATGGGAGATCTCAAAGGGTCCCTAGATATAAGGTCCTCGTTAATTCATAGCTCTGGCCTTCGAATGATTTGGCGTTATGGTCACTCTGCTCTCCCAAAGGAGGACTTCGTTGAAGTACTGTACATGGGTCCCTCCACTGGATGATTGAACGATTAAGAGGGGTTCTTAATGAACTCCCCAGATACATGGCTTATGTCAATTCGTAACTCTGGTATTATGGGAATTTCGTGTTGTAACATCTATGTTCTCCTGAAGTAGGACTTCGCCAGACTTACCTCGATGTAGATCCAATGGCCAAGGGGACTTCTGAATACTCTCGTATCTGTGGCTCACATTACTTAGCGATTGATAAATGAGTCAGGGCTTAACGGTGGTGTTGGTCTATTTTCCATAGATAGGGAAACCACGAGGCGTTGGTCAACCTCATGGGTAATCATGACAACCAGTTTCCTTTAGCCATTTTACAAATGATAAGGTCGTAACATTCCGGAGCTCTAAACTCATGGAGTTCTGAAGCTAGAAATGATTAGCTTCTTTCGGTCCTAGCACAAGGTTCCCAGACCTTGGTCGTATGGGTCCTTTGAAAACTCTCATGGACTACATGCTACACTCTTAGTCATGAAGTGGTTAAGGATACGGGCATGACCCCTTGGTCACATGGGTGAAAGTTCTGAAAGAGATGCCCTCCTTCCATAGAGTTTGAACTTGGTATTCCTGCAATGGTAGATTCGAGAGATCAGCAGGACTTAAGCATTCTAGTAAATCCTACCCCGACTCTCTTGCATGATTAAGTCCCATAAATCTCTAACTGTTAAGTTAAGGCAAGCAAAAGTCCATTCAAAATCATGGGTTCACAGAGAGAAAAGACACATTTCTACCTTAATCATTCAATACAGAAATAAATCATAGATATATGAATACATTCAATCATCATTTCTATTATAATACACCGAGTATGAAAATAATTATCAGAAAACTAGAATGATGAAGCGACTGCTGAAACCATAGGCACAACCACTTCTGAACAGATTTACCACTGGCCACCCCCGAGCTAGACCATGATGCTCTGAGAGAGACTATTTTTCTTGCTCCGTGATATTCATGGATAGAGGTTACTCTCCTCCTCGCACAGAATCTTGGCAACCAGTTTTCTTTGTAGCAAGCAAGGAGGTCTTCACGAGTACTTCCATAGTCACTCGTCAGCCTCGTTTATCATCTTGGACTGAAAATGCTAACAACAACTTCTTACACCCAGAACGAGCTTGTTTCTTAGTTCTCTCCCGAACCAAAGAGCTGCAAGGGATCTTTTCTCTTCTCTAGATTGGTCTTTAGACTCTTCTTCCTCGCCCATCTGCCTCTGCCCATGAATTACCTCTTTTCTTTCCTTCCTTATCAAGGTTGTGTGGGTTCATATACCTAGCTTGTGTTTAGGTTTGGAAGTTTTGCAGATGGGTACTCTACCCCATATCCTCATTAAGTCTTTAGGACGACTCTTATAGCTAGCAGTTTGACTGGTAATTCATTTCTGGGTCAGAGGACGGTTTTGGGTCTTGTTGGGCCCCAACAACCCCCTTATTTTTCTTTAATCAAAATCTAGGGTCCCTTGAAATTTTACTTGGATTCTTCGTTTGTTTCCCTTTGAATTGATTGGATTGGTATTGGTTTGCTTTGTTTCAAGGTTGGTTTGATTTTATATTATTTTCTTTTGTTTGATTTGAATTTCATGAAATTTAAATGACATTTCATTTTGATTTCTACAGAATTTTAATGTTGATGGACGAACTTCATAATTTGGGAGTTTTAATACGACACATATTTTCTATGACATTTGTTCACATTTCATCATATTTGAATGAGGGAGAGATGAACATAGAAATCTTTATTTGAACGAAAACCTTAATTTTTATCAACTTTTACTTTCGTTTAAATTATGATTATGTTTTCATCTTTTTCTCATTAACAATCATTTTCACAAAATCATTTGGTAGGTTTAATTAATTAAATTATTTTGTTTGTTTGCATCTTATTTCAAAATAAAAATAAAATAATAAAAAAAGAATTATCTGTCATTTGTTTGATTTTGTGAAAACCCAAAATTAATGTTTTTCTGGTCTCCATCAACTTGAAGCTTCTAGAATTTTAAGATCATATTTGAAAGGAAAATATAAACAATGTTTGTTTAGAACTTATAGTTAGTTTAAATTCAATTTTGATTGTATTGTTCTAGATTTTGTTTTATTCACAATTTTTAGGTTATTAATTTAGGGTTCTTTTTGTTTCACAGGTTTCTATTATAAGTTATTTGGTACGGATATGATCATGGCTTTATTTTATTATCTAAATACGTTCAAGATGATTGATCCAAAAATGATATTGGATTGTTGCAAATAAATTTATGAGCAACAACAAATAAAATTTGGAAATGGGTCAAGAACAGATGGACGATTTTGCAAGACTGATTGCAGCCAAACCGTGAGAAATCTGAAGAAATGGTTGAAAACCCATCTCCAAAATGGACCCATTTAGCTTACAATCGGGAATTTTCCCAAACAAATGCATGATTTGAGAGATATTTGTGTCTATTTATGAGACAAATTTCAGGTGGCGAAAATTATTAGTGACACCTACACTGTTCATTCATTGTATAAATATATGAGAAATTTTAGAGCCAAGGGGATCTAAGAAATTGAGAGGAGGATTTTTATCCTTTCAAATTTATTTTCAAATGGAGTAATGGATAGTTGGAATCTTTGGGAGAATGGAAAAGTATTTTCAAAGAAGAATATGGAATTCCAAGTTGTTTACTGAATTTTGTCCTATGAGTAAAATGGTTTTATTTTCATTATAATATCTTTATATTCTTTGAATAATTGATTATGCATTGATTTAAATTAGTTTTATCAATACATGGTTAATTGCTATCATTTATATATTAATTTTTTCAATCTTTAAGAGTCTATTATCCCAAAAGTTCTTCATGGACCATATGATTAACATATTTTGTTTAAACTATATGAGAAAACAATTTACTCTTTGGCTTTTGTGCTTTTGTAGATTGTGCAATGTTAATATTGTTTCTCA
>JASDQU011401108.1:25646-37897 GCA_032191745.1 Picea mariana
CAAAGATTTGACCTTTTTATTATGAGCAATGTAAGATCAATACAATAGATGGCCGATCTGGCATAAACCTCAGATGGTCGTACAAGCAATAGATATGAGATGCTACAAAATGCTCCCGACAATACAAAATAAGCCTCCAAAGGCTGGATATACAATGAAGACTGAATCAAGTAGATCTGAGCCGTATTAATGCTCAACCTCCAAGCTGGAAAGTGCCACACCCCGCTAGAATGTTGAATCCTTCAATAATTCGGCCCTGCTACCAAAAGTGTCCAATCATCCCGAGAAATATGCCAAATGATAGATCGGGCAACTGTAAGGACAACCCAGATGTCCAAATTCCCAAATCCACTCTCAAACCCTGTAGATCTGAATTCCTCCACTGAATGGTGCACCCCACTGGATGACTGAAACCCTAGCTGGTTCGGCCTTGATGAAGGAGGCCTACAAATGCTCTGAAACTCTCCAAGAATATAGATCGGGATATGAGAATCCTGTGGGAGAAGTTTCAGACTCAGATCTCAAGCAGATCTCCCTAGATCTGAGTATTACTGAATCACAGGACGCCCCCTATGGCTCCAAGACGTCCCAATCTACAGACAAATGTAGAATGATGATAACCCTCCAGAAAATCCCTCAAACTGATGGTCCTGCCCCTGCAAACAAAACCCAACTGTCAGAATGGCCCCAGGCCCTCAGGATAAGCTGGATCGAACCTCCCTCTAGATGATGGTGTGTCCTTGCTGGAAACAAAAGAGCAGTACGGCCTGCTACCTTCTGAAGCGCTAGATGGAGATGGGCTATACTAGAATGGTGTGGAGGAGTATTTCATCCCTGAGACCAAGCTGCAGAACAAGGTGAGTGGATATTTCACCACTGAGCTGCTCACAAGGGTTTGTACAACAAAACCCCCAAACTAAATGCTCAAGAGCAATAGCAAATGTTAATCCAAAACCAGAATGCCTAATAGGTGCACCCCAGCCTCTTACTTATACTTTTTCCTTCTAATTCTCTGTTGAGTTAGGTTAACTCCCAGGATTAATCTTCTATTCTTCTGTTGAGTTATCTTTTACCCTTAATCCCTTTTCCTTTCTTAAGTCAACTTAAAAATATAACTTTAGCCTCCTTGACTTCCCCCTTCAGTGTAAGACTATGAGCTAGTGGGGGTGCCCAGGCCACTAAGTCTCCACATCACCTCTCTAAGAGGTGGGGGACATTACAGAATCATAGATTTAGATTAGTTTATTTATTTAATTGTTTTTGGGACTTTAGTTGGCTAACGGAGCCTCTAAACCTGTTGGTCCAAATCATACCAAACGGCTTGGGTTAATTAGACAACCATAGTCTGGATCTAACCTTCCAGTTGATGGTGTGTCATTTACGTCCGTCAACAAATGATGCTAGAAGGAGGGCCGGGTAAACTTAATAATTAAATTTTTTATCCCTCAGCCTGTCATAATTCCATATTTATAAATTCTTCTTTTGTCTCATCTTGAAATGCATTAGAAGGCAGGCCAGACTGACAAGCTAGCCTTGCGACAGTCTTTATTTCAAATATTTTTAATTCCCCATGGCTCCATAAATCACTTTGTTGGAACATGCTTTCCACTTCTCATTACCCGATATTCTCAAGGAGACAGTCTCTCGCTTGTCCAAACTCACCTTTGATGGTGGGGGGAATGTGTCTACAAAAGACCATCTTAACAAGTTTTGGTGTAAATGCATCAAGCATGATATTTCTGATTTAAAGGTTTTATGCAGATTGCTCACTTTTACTTTGAGGGGTCGGATTAAACATTGGTTTGAGTCTTTTCTAGCATATCACATTATTGATTGGTTTCAATTTGTAGATGAATTTTTAGATTCTTTTGAAAACTACGATTACAATCAATTATGTGAAGAATTTCAGACTTTACTAATCAATGAAAATTCATCTCCAGAAGGCTTTTCAACAAAAATCCATCATGTTCTCTGTAAATTTAATCTTGATGGCATGTCATTTGTACTAAATCTCCTCTATGATGCTTGCGTCCCTTTCATCTAGTCATATTCAATCACGAATGATGAATTGGTTACAAATCCTATCACTCAATTGCGAGAAGAATTGTGTTCACAGGATGAGAGGAATCCATCTGAAAATTTTGAACAAGCAAGAGAGGTAGAACCTATTGAAAAGGTTCTTACTGACAATCAAATTGGTTTTTCCTCTGAATCATTGTATACTCAGCCCTCGACCATCGTGGAAGAATATTTGATGTTGGGTCAAGGTGAATGTCCATATTCTTCTAACTCTTTCTCTAATCAATACTTAAATTCAGTTATTGAAGAACACTTAGGCAGGGATGATTTTAAGGATGGAAATTTATTTTAAAATGTAGAAACCTTGGCGAATCTTACTAATCCTTCATATGCCAACTATAAATGTTTGGCGATATTTTTGTAAAAATATTCAAATTTCTAAGGATTTTATATAGTTTTTATAAAATTTTGGCGATTTTTAAGGTAAAATAATTTTATCCTATAGAATTTGGGCGAATCATTTTTAAAATAGCGAATCTCGTTTTTGGAAAAACCATGGAAAATTAGCCCATTTGCGAAATTTAGCCCCTAAAATCATCCATGCACTTAGGTGATGAAAATGATCTTAAGCATTCTAACATTCCAATGAAACTGATTAGATATGTAGATTTGCAATTTGAAGAAGAAACCTTAAACCTTCATCCAAAAATCATACCTTATCCACAGGAAATATTAGATGTTTGTCATGAAAGTTTTGAATTTGTCTATCATACATGAGGTAAATTTAGATGATCATATTATGTTGAAGGATTTATCACCAAAATAGAGTGAAAGTCTTAAGGAAAGTGAAGAGGAATGTCTTGAGAATACCATTGTTAAATATCATAGCTCAAGAGATTCTTTTAATCTGCTCATTTATGATTCCTTTTACTCTTTATATCCCGATCTCTTCTTAGATTCTGGTGGACTTGATACTTTACCCATAGTATCTTACTCTTTTCCATCACAATCAAATCTTTTCGATATGCCAAAATTTGGTGAAATTAATTCCAAACAAAACATTTATGAAGTCAGATTTGATGCTCTTTCACTTTCATCACTCGCATGGAAAAATGACATGTTGCAAGATGATTTTACACGATTTATTGTTGAAAAAGACAATGCACTCATTCTTATGGAGATCAAATATTCTATATTGCATATTCGTTCTTTGATTAGTTTGAATTTTAATGTTGAGGCTTCACATTTTGAAACAATCAATCTCATCAAAGGAAGCATTCCCCATTCTTAAAGATCACTTTTAAGTGATTCCCCATTCTCTAGGTGATTTCTTAACCGAAATCTAAAATATCTAAACCATGATAAAACTTCCAATTTTGAAAGCAAATAAAAAAAAATGATCAATTGTTCACCTGTATTGCAATTAACCTCCAGTATCACCCTGGTCTCTTTGTCAACAATAAATCTATAATTGTATTATTATTTAAAAGTGGCATAAGAGTGTTGGAAGCACTTAAGTGTGGGAAGTGTGTGTAAACCCGTCAAGGTACTGAACAGGCTCGCTGGCAGTAGGTAAATGCACACATGATACCAAGACAACTTCGTTGGGGTACTGAATAGGCTTGTTGGCAACAAAGCAATGTTGGGTCGAGAGGTATCAGGTATATGCTTTTAAATGTTATGGAAGTATACATCATGTGGATACAAATATTGGATGGGATTAAAGCATTTGAGTGGGTTAAATGACATCCCTGTCGAGGCTATGAACGTCTGCTAGCAGCAGTGGCTCTGTCAATGGTATTGAAGTCCTTTTATAAACATTGTAACTCTTTGATTAAAACACAACTTCAGGTTATAATCCTCTGTACAAGCATTATTTTCTTATTTTCTGATATTTTTCTATAAATCTGAGCTAGTCTTAACATTGTGTAATATTAAAGTGGATTTGTTTCAAAGAAGCTTAAAATTGTATCCAAGTCTTATTCTTGTTCCCTATGATGAAAGTTTAATAGGTCAAAGATAACTGCTTCACCCAGTAAGTCACCATTTGTTGGGCCCCAACAACCCCCTTATTTTTCTTTAATCAAAATCTAGGGTCCCTCAAAATTTTACTTGGATTATTCGTTTGTTTCCCTTTGACTTGATTGGATTGGTATTGGTTTGCTTTGTTTCGAGGTTGGTTTGATTTTATATTCTTTTCTTTTCTTTGGTTTGAATTTCATGAAATTTAAATGACATTTCGTTTTGCTTTCTACAGAGTTTTAATGTTGATGGACAAGCTTCATAATTGGGGAGTTTTTATTATGACACATATTTTCTATGACATTTGTTCACATTTGATCAAATTTGAATGAGGGAGAGACAAACATAGAAATCTTAATTTGAATGAAAACCTTCATTTTTATCAACTTTTACTTTCGTTTAAATTATGATTATGTTTCCGTCTTTTGCTCATTAACAATCATTTTCACAAAATCATTTGGTAGGTTTAATTAATTAAATTATTTTGTTAGTTTCCATCTCATTTCAAAATAAAAATAAAATAATAAGAAAAATAATTATCTATCATTTGTTTGATTTTGTGAAAACTCAAAATCAATATTTTTCTGGTCTCTATCAACTTGAAGCTTCTAGAATTTTAAGATCATATTTGAAAGGAAAATATAAACAATGTTTGTTTAGAACTTATAGTTAGTTTAAATTCAATTTTGATTTTATTGTTCTAAATTTTGTTTTATTCACAATTTTTAGGTTATTAATTTAGGGTTTTTTTTGTTTCGGAAGTTTCTATTATCAGTTATTTGGTACAGATCTGATCATGGCTTGTTTTTATTATCTAAATACGTTCAAGATGATTGATCCAAAAATGATATTGGATTGCTGCAAATAAATGTATGAGCAACAACAGATAAAATTTGGAAATGCATCAAGAACAGACAGACGATTTTGCAGAACTGATTGCAGACAAACTGTGAGGAATATGAAGAAATGGTTGAAAACCCATCTCCAAAATGGACCCATTTAGCTTACACAAGAAAATTTTCCCAAACAAATGTACAATTTGAAAGATATTTGTGTCTCTTTACGAGACAAATTTCAAGTGGCAAAAATTATTAGTGATGCCCAGACTGTTCATTCATTATATAAATATATGAGAAAGTTCAGAGCCAAGGGGATCCAAGAAATTGAGAGGAGGATTTTTATCCTTTCTCTTTTGTATATTATTTCTTTTGTAAACTTTTTTTTCTTTTCAAATGGAGTAACAGATGGTTGGAATCTTTGGGAGAATGGACAAGTATTTTCAAAGAAGAATATGGAATTCCAGGTTGCTTAATGACTTTTGTCCTGTGAGTAAAATGGTTTTATTTTCATTATAATATCTTCATATTCTTTGAATAATTGATTATGTATTGATTTAAATTAGCTTTAGTCTGTTTTATCAATACATGGTTAATTGCTATCATTTATATATTAATTTTTTATATCTTTAAGAGTCTATTATCCCAAAAGTTCTTTCTGGACCATATGATTAACATATTTTGTTGAAACTATATGAGAAAATAGTTTACTCTTTGGCTTTTGTGGTTTTGTAGATTGTGCAATGTTAATATTGTTTCTCATATAATTTCTAAATATGAAACTTTGTTTGTATTGAACTAGATTTAGATTGTTCTGCATATAATTTTTCATGTTATGTTTTCATTTATATGGTTCATTATCTTTTGGTTTAGTTTATATCTGTGAATGATCATCTATTCAAGTATTTCAAGTTTACATATGATGCTAGATAGTTGGTAACACCATTCCCGAGAATTGGAATTTCTTTCATTTTCAGTTATTGGACATTTCAAGGTCACAAGATATATAATTATTTGTCTTTCTGTCGTTATAAACTTGCTCCACAATATGAAACACTTCCTTGAATTTCTTCAGGAAGTATTATGCTTTCTTTTCTCATAGGTTTACACTTGACACAGGTTAAGAGGATCTCATACAAATATAGAGAGATGAATTTAGCTTAGTATTGATGATCAGTGAGAGGTTAGTAAGTGCATTGTTTTCTTTTATTCAGATTTGTTTATATATGAATGAGACAATGATTTCATTAATTAGCTTTGATTGTTTCTGAGTCATTGTTTCAATTGTATTTTATTAGTATTTATTAGTTTAGAATATTTAAACATTAAAAAAACAAAATATTTATGTTCTTACTTTATCTTATTTTGAAACATCATTATGAACATTCATTTTCGCAAGATTTCAAGTAAACCTTGTAAACTATATATAGATTGTTTGTAATCATTTGTATATTCACGTTTTTTTTAATAAACATTAGTAAGTAATATATCATTTGTTAGAATCATAGCTTTAGATTAGTTTATTTCTTTTATTGTTTTTCGGACTTTAGTTGGCTAACAGAGCCATTAAACCCATCGGGTCAGATTATACCAAATGACTTGGGTTAAGTAGACAACCCCGTTCTGGATCTAACCTTCTAGTTGATGGTGTGTCATTTACGCCCATCAACAGGTCTGAGCAATTAAATCTAGTGAGGTACTAGTTTGGTGGGGGTTATCTCAACCACTTTTGGTTTCCCCTCACCATCTCTTTCATGACACCAGGGTTTATCTTGGAAACCCCCCCTTTCAAAAGTTGTGCAACACTATCCATATTTAATTAATAACACAAATACATACATTACCTTTTATAACAAAATGTTCATCAAATCCATCATTTGTACATACTTAGTATGCCACAGTCTTTTGGAAAGTTATAGCTATATTTACAAGTTGGGGGAACCATGGATGCTACAATATTTATCACAAAAGTTGCAATGATTGTCAATCTTCTTATTTTTAGATTTTTCTCCTTTTTCACCATTAGGAGCTCAAGCTATCTGAGTGGATTTGAGACCCTTATGTTGCTTGTTGTTGTGGCGAGGATGTTTCTTCTTGGAATTCTTGGGTTCATATTTCTGCTGGGAGACTAAGGCTTTGTTGGAGGTACCTGCGGTGTTGATTACTCCAAGTTGTACAAAATTATCTTGCTCTCTAATCAAAGCATCACAATAGGACTCAAGAGTGGGTTTTTTATAAAATTTCCCTAGAGCCTCTCTCATGGAATAAAAGGTAGATAAAAAAAAATATATGCACAACCTAGCTTAGAAAGAATAATATAGATGCAACTCTCTTCCTCCATCTTTATCTCACATTCTTGACATAAAATTCTGAGTGTTTTAAAATTAGATAAATAGTCTTCAATGCAAGAAAAATCATTTGGACTTAAAGTCAATATTTTATTTTCTAACTGATGTGCTCAAAAAATATTGTGTTGACCGAACACAGATTCAAGTTTTTCCCAAGATTCATTGGGGTCATCAATTTCTTGAAGGTGGAGCCCTAAATCAAGAGATATGGGCATTCCGATCAATGCACATGCTTTGTCACTCCTATTATCCCATTTGACTTTCTTATCAACATTAGTGAGTTCTTTTTCTTTTCCAAAGGTAATCCGGTATAAGCCTTTACTTCTTAATAAACACTCCATATGGAATTTCCATTGGAAGTAGTTGGTGCTGGTAAGCAAAAGATTACTGGAAGAGCCCTATTAAATATGCATATAATATGGATTTAAAAACTAAAAATGATATTCTGGATGGAAATATATCGAACAATTAGGTGGTTTAAAAAAAAATGACACTCAAAATGGACTTCGGATGTGAAAGTTATGCCCTTTTAAAAAAAACCATAAACGGTAACCAAATAACCATGTGGTGGTGATACCCCTCCAAATAACTTCACTTTTATAAATAAGTTGCTTTATGAAGTGACCCACTTTTATAAAAATAAGTGGGGATCACTTTTACAATGAAGTTACTTTATAGAATTAAGTTTCATGCAAAATAAATAACTCTCTAAAATAAAATATTAAAACTACTTATAGTGATTCACTTTTATACTTGAAGTGAAATAAACTTTACAATGGAGCATGAACTTTAAAAAAACAAAAGTAACAAAAAGAGAGACTTGAACACAAGACCTCTTACTTAATAAGGAAAATTTTAACCAAGTGGGCTAACAAAAGATATTTTATTGTTTATCAGGAGGGTTGTTGTTGTTGAAGATGACCTTGGAGAGCGTGCTTATAAAAAATGCTTTTCACAGAAGAAAAAAATTTCATTTCTCGATGAGAACAAGGGTTAGATCTCAATTAGCTTACCTGAAAATGCACATTTTCCTAACTATTTCTAATTTTCCAAGATTACATAGAGCATGGGGAAAAGATAATACACAGATCTAAACGAGTAGCAACTCGGAAACAAACAATATAAAACTGAAAAAATACTCTGCAAAAATTTAAAAAGGGCGTATTTAGGCTTTAAACCTCCGGATCTAGCTGAAATGGTTGTATCTTGGGAAAACAAAAACCTTTTCAAGTGAAACGAAAAGTGTTCATGACTGAAATGAATGCTTTGGATGCAATGGAATAGTCCTTTCAGTCCATAAATGTATGGAAATGGTAGAAAATGGAGATGAGACAACTCGGCTTCATGATCTTGATCTACAATAGGAGAGGGTCTTCAAGTAGGCTCTGATACTATGTTCGACAACACAATTATTCCAACAGAGGAAAAACATCTTAAGTAACCATTCACACAACCAAATCAAATATCAACACACTGATGTTTTGACGTGGTAAAACCCTTATAGGGAAACACCCATGACCCTAGACAACGCGACCACTTGGAGAAGTTTATTAATGCAAAAGAAAAATATTACAGAGAGATTTTACAAGATAGTCTCTCACAATCGATCAACAGAAAATGACCCTCCATGCTCTTTAAATAGAGATCATGGATCAATCGTGTGTTAATCCACAGATCAATGTAGTCGTTAATATCGAGGAGAATATGAACCGTCAGATCACTCTATGTCGGGAACATATCATGACCGTCGGATTTCCTAACTGCAAATTCATACTAATGCATACTAAAGAAACAAACTAAGAAATAAATTTTTACCTAATGACACATTAAACCAAGTAGATCTTAACTAACTCCTAAGTGTCTAAGTATCCTAACAACTGCCACTACCAATTTTGTTCATTGAAGTAAACTCAAGAGCCACTATAACAGGTAATAAAAACAAACAACAAAATAAATTAACTATATCTTCAATACAAAGATTGATAAAAGAGAAGATATTATATAGAGTTTTTATTCCGTAGTCAAAGAACAAATTGCTTCCTATGTATACTAAGTTGTTGCCTCACGATGACCTGGTCCATGTAGGGTTTGGAATTCTTTTGAATTAATAGGGTTGCAGAATTTTCCTTCGGATTCTATCATGGATGAGGATATGGGATTGGTATTTAATAAAAATCATCAATATGACCTAGATTACCAGATCAATATGTTTATCGATGTCTTATAAAAAAATGTAAAGAAACATGATGATGCAGGGATTTTTTGAGGGTCATAACTTTTGAATCGGTTATCCTTTTGAGATGAAATTTTACGGAGAGTTGTGTCTCAGAGAGTTCACTTCTATATTGATTGGATTTATCCGATCGAACATCATTTCAACACTTTTCTGGGGCCAAATTCCTTCATGTAAGTCCTCAAATTGGGGTTATAGTGTTTTTACCAGAATTTTTAAATTTTCAATTATCATTTATCTCTCAGTTTATGAACTTAATCAGAAAAGGGACTTGACAAATAGTGTCTCTCTACTTAGCTCTTAGTTAGCGGTCAATTTTAGAGTCATGTGAAAATTTTCTAAATTTCATTTTTTTTTTAAATAGTTGTTTTTCTAAAATTAGTTGTTTTCAAAAATTTCAGATAGTAGTTATAAGGGGTTGAACTTCCATTGTAATATTTAGGATGGAGAAGGAATAAAAGAGTTATTTTTCCATTCTCACATGTTTGCATGGTTTATTTTATCTTGTGAATGAATCTCATGCTTTGGCTACATCACATGACCTACTAGATTACCAGATCAATATGTGTATTGATGTCTTATAAAAGAGGTCAACAAACATTCACATTTGCCTCAAAAAAGAGGGAATATTTGTATAAAAATAGGTACAATTTATTTGCTAAATTCTAGAACATGTTTACATTATGCTAGGGGGAAACATTTATATTTTAGTGTATATTCTACAATATGGTGTTACAACCATTATGAAGTAAACCATAACTATTTAATATTTTCTATATTGTATTTTGGGTATAATAAATCTTTCAGAGTATAACAATCTCTCTTAAAATTCATTCCTATGCACTGGCACATTCTAAAAGTTTTCAACAGTCCATTTTGAGTGCTAGTGGATTTTTCCACTGTAGGCAAAGACCCCTGGCTCTTTTAATTCTTAAAATTTGAAGTGTTGGTGGATTCTTCCATTGTAGATAGAGACCCTGGATATTTTACTTCTTAAAAGCTTCAATTTTACAGCTTGTTATTCATTAATGCAAATAGACTGGGCATGGTGATGGGAAAAATTTATATTTCCTAGAGTTTCCATCTCTTTTGTGAATTGAGGATTGATTGGGTTTGTTGTGATTGTATACATTTACATAATGCGATCATCGATACCAAAATGTTCATCTAACAATTATATGGGTTGTCGTCTCTTTTGCTTTTTTATCAAATTTAAGAATCGATCAGTCAAAGTAAAATAATAAAGAAGATAAAATATATTTTTCAAAACATTTATAATCTTATTTCATGATAACCTAAACCTAGAACTAGAAATTGACATGTACTAAACAAGAAAATAAAAAAAAAATGGATAAAGGGAATTTTCCCAATTTGATTTCATGTGCACTACCCAAATCTCGTTCTTTTCTTTTATTTGAATCGTTTCCACAGGGCAATTGGAATAATTGTCTCTTTCTCATCATTAAGAAATGAGAAGGAATCGAACTAGGAAGACAAATCGAATACAAAATGAAATGGACGCTCATGACATCGAACTCGAAACAAGAGGAGACAATCTGAAATTGATCATTGTTAAATACAGTTGAAAATCCCATACGATTCAATGAAAATTGTTGTGGGAACTATTCTTATGAAATGGATCCCATCCTATCGTTACCGAGAAGCATTGAATCCTTCAGACATTTATGCATTTTAACCCTTAGAATTATATTTTTTAATGCAGTGAAGTGAGTAAACATATTGAGATCTGTATCTTAAATAATAAGGGTACTTTTCTTTAGATGTTATGCCTCTACATGTATATTTACCAGTTCAATATTCACAAAAGCTAGTACTTAATGATTCAATTAAAATAAATCCAGAATTTTCAATGATTTTGTATCTATCATTAAAGTATTACAGGAAGAGACCTACATTGACAAAACCCAACATTAAACCAGAACAAAGTTTTAAAATCCAGATGCATAGGCAAAGGTAACGTTGATAGAATTTTTAGTCCTCTCACAATTACACAGAATAGAGACAGAATTAAAACACAACATCTAAACCATAATGAAGGGAGAATTAAAGCACAACATATAAACCATAATGAAGGTTTTAAAAATTAAATGTTATAATTGCATACCAACCACTAGCTAAGCGAACTGTTTCCACCCAACTGTAGGAAAAGCCACAACGGACGCCACCCCCTAGCCAGGCTATGATACCACGAGGGTGAAGCAAGGATAGTTAAACTCTGAAATTTGGACTCTAATCAATGTTTTCCTCTATATATTTATTGATGACAAAAGAGTCCCATGGAACCCACATACCTTCCCCACACAATATAAAGAACATTTCCTTCTCTAATGTTCAATACTTAAAAAATTACTCACTCTTGTGTTATTCAGTGTGTGCATAGAAGGTCCAGAATGTGTCTCAAGTTTCAACAGAGTTTTTCATTTTTTCTTGGCTTCTTCTCAAGGCTACAATATTCTATTCATGGATGGTTGGTATAGCCTAGGCTTGGCTCCCTTTTTCCATTGTGTAACCCCTCCAAAATATTCTCTACCTCTTTTTCTCACAGTCATCTTCTCCCCATACAAATGTTTCCTCATGCATAATGAATAGAGAGTTCAAACTCAACTTCTCCTCCTAGTTCCAAGAATGTAGGGGAGAGAGCTTGCTAAAATTTAGGAGTTGTGGCTTAGATTGAGGAGTTGGTTTCCTCCACTCCTCTTAACTCATTTTTGTTTTGAAATTCAAAATTGAAATTGGTTGAGGGTTCAAGGTAGCATAAGGTAGATGATTTAT
>JASDQU011401109.1:24999-41572 GCA_032191745.1 Picea mariana
AGGCCATGGGGAGATCAGTGGTGGTTCAAAACATGTTTATGCTACCAGATTATTGAGCCAAAGCCATTGTCATGCAGGGAAGCTATTGAGGAGCGCACCTTTGTGGGCCATTTTTGGGAGCCTCGTTCATTCGATCTAAGTGCCGTCAGTTTTGATGGGTTAATGAGATCTAGTAGAACACGACCAGATCATTGTTGTAACCTTTTGGCACTATCATTATGTACATTTAAAGATTATAACAAAAATAATCAAAGCCCACTGAGACAAGACCCAGAGACGTAGGCAAGATTGCCGAACTCCGTTATCACATTGGTGTTATGCTTTGTTGTTTTTTTATGCTTCATTTCAATTTTGTACATGTTTATATCGTTGTCACATTTCTTCTCTAATTCTTCCGCTTTATTTAATATTCCTAATTGGTTAATAAAAACATTCTTAATAACTCAACCATAGTCATGTAAAATATATTTTTGAATCAAAACACGAGAGACCTATGATATTATTAGGGGCACATGAAGGATTTGCGGGAGGCCACTATGAAGGGAAAGCGATGGCTCATAAAATTTTGTGTGCAGGAATTTGGTGGCCCACCCTTCATAAGGATTCTAAGGAGTTCTTTCAGACCTGTGATATTTGTCAGCGAGTTGGGAATCCATCCAGAAGAGATGATAATAGATATTCCTTTAATATCGCAATTTATGTTGCAAAATTTTGATAAATGGGCAATTGATTTCATTAGGCCGATCAACCCACCAACAAAAATGTCAAAAGAAAGATATATAATTAATGTGATAGATTATTTGACCCAATGGGCTGAAGCAAAACCTATCATAGAATGTTGCACGTTTTTTATTTGAAAATGTTGTCACAAGGTTTGGATGTCCGAGAATCATTATGAATTATCAGGGAACACATTTATTGAATAAAATGAATGATTCTTTGATAGAAGAATTTCATGTTTATCACCAGAAGAGAACACCTTACTATTATAGCAAGATTTGCCTCACCCTATGCAATCTTTCACAGAAGGCCTTTTTCAATTTCCCTATGCAGACTTTTCATCCCTTTTTGCAAATCCCAGAACTAAAAATACATGTTTTCACATATAAGCACCTTGCCTACTATACAGCATGCATATACACAGGTTGCACCACTACAACTCGTGTACATCGGGATTTGTGCCCAAAAATGAAAAATGGTGTCGGGTTTCTATGTCATGAAAGGAGATCAATAATCCTTGGCCTTCCATCTACTGGAAACGTTCTGACTCGACCCTTCAGTTCCATTTGAAGTCTATAAATGGGCCAATTTCGAGCTATGGAAAAGAGGATGAAGAATTCAACTTTGAGAGAAAAGTTACTTTGGAGAAGTTATTCACTTCACATTGAGTCTGCATCCCTTTGTCCTTTAAGTCTGAACAGAGTGTTCAACCCCCAAGATATTCCCTTTTTCATTGAGAACTTCATTGTCTCTCTTATATGAGATTTCCTTTGGTGGAGGATTGAACTGGTGGAGGCCCAGCTGGAAGGAACTTAGTTTCTCGATTCTGAACCGTGTCGACAAGGAAGTCTATAAATTTTTCACTTTTGTCGATCATATATTAATAGAAATACTCCTTTCTTGCCCATTTCATATCTTGCAAATATTTGAATTATTATTCCATGGGTGTATTTTTTATGTATATTGATGGATTATGCTATTGAATGTGCTAACATCATATATTGTCATTGTATACTTGCTTTGCTTGGTTTTTGAGGACTAGTTGTAGGTATATTTCTTTGAGTCAAGTGATTAATGGTGGACTTCATCGAACGTCTGGATGAGGTAGGCCTCTTATCTTGTATTGCTAGAATATTTGTTTATATAGAATACCTGAGAATAGAGTTGATTTCTATAGTCATTTCCGTCTGTTGTGGTTTTCCCCTAGCCATAGAGAGATTTTTCTCGTAACAGAACTGGAAAACATACTGGAGATTGAATCTTCTTTCTTAGGGTTTGGAGTGTTATTCACCTTAGATTTCTCTCGTTCCTATTGGGTTTCTTTTCGTATCATTTCTTGATCCGGATTATTTTCAGCACGAAATGAGATCAGAGATATAATAAAGAAATGCACAGATATATCACAGATATTCGATAATATAACAGACATGTATCATAGATGCAACCATAAACACAGATATACAGTAATACATGATTTCTATTAATGAAAGAAATGTACAAAGACTGTAAAAATACAAAGTGAAGACTTGCTAGAATGGTGACAGCTTATCTCTGAGAAGAGATGTGACGGCTACTTGCATTCGCAAGAATATGATTACAATGAGGTTCTGAAGGCCTTTTTACAATAAACAGGAATGCCAAAATTCCTAGACATCCAAAAACCAAACCCTAGGAGATGAAGCACCAAAATTCATGTGGGCCCCGTTTGGGTAAGTTAGTACATCAACTTTCCAGGGTCGTAACTTTTGCATACGATCTTTGTTTTAGGCGTATGATAGCTCGTTGGAAAGGTATTGTTGAGGATATTCATTTTGGGGCCTCAATAATGCCTTCAACTATCATTGAGAACCTCGATCTCAAAAAACCTTCATTTGGGCCCTCAAAATGGCCTCGGAAGTTAAAAACTACTAAAAATAGCAAATTGCCAAATTTGCCAGAAAATGGTTTTGAGCCAGTTGAAAAAGGTGGGTGGCCACTGATATCCACCTGGATCATTTCTTAACAGCCTCTGTTCACTCTAGGTCTAAGTATTTTAACCTTCTCCTTTTCCTAGTTGTGTTTTTGAAACATATACGCAGGCTTTTTGTTTACAATCACGTACATACGTGTGTTGTCCTTCTGCAAGTTGCGTAAATATGTGTTGTTTACTTGAACAGTTGCGTACATCAACCTCTTTTTCGTTTTTGATGGGTTTGATGGTTTTTGGGTGGGTTTTGATGATTGTTGAGTCTTCTTGGGTCTCTGTAGTGTCTGTTAAGTGTTTGTGGGATGACAAGAAACTTGTCTTTGGTTAAATTTTTGGGTGAAGTCTTTCTCACCATATTTTGATTTTGATCATCCTTGTACATTGGGCTAGGTGTTCTGCTCCTTGGTATCCTACTTGAGTTGTCTCTTTCTATACACAATAGAGTCTTTAAATATCAAGTTGTTGTTCAATCCATGCATTTTCATTTTTCTTATATTGAAAATACAAAAATATTAGGCATTTTGCATTTCTTGGCCTTTTGATATTTTGAGTCTTTGTCATTTAGCTTAGTGCATGTAAATAAAGATTGCATTTTTATTCAGAATTGCAGAGTTGAAATTGGAAATTGCATTATTTTAAGAAGCATATCATTGATTAAAARTTGAAGTTAGGACTTTGTATTTTATTCATATTTACTTTACTTGCCGAGTCATAACATCATGAGTTTCACCACCATACCTTTTTGAGTAAGCATGACCATTAAAATTAATGCTATAATTTAAAATTGATTAGTAATGATTTTAATTTCTAGGGTGCACAAACTAGCTTAGGATTTAGTGCCTTGGAATAGGATTTTGCGAGTAAACTTCTCCAAGGATATTAAATCAACATATGTGTCCGACTTAGGGAGTGGAGAAATCCATTGTATAATCGGTAATATCAGGAGGCTCCCCTTACACCGAAGTTAATCACGAGGTTTTGCAAGGCTAGTTGAAGGGATATCCCCTCAGAACTTCTTAGTGTCAAAGATATTTCTGGGGATTTATTCATATCTGGGGATATTTCTAGTGCCCTTACCTCTATGAGAGGTGGTGCTTTTAAGGTTTCAAGATTTGCTACCCTAACCATACAGTGGACCTGACTTACGAATACTCGCATGTGCATCAGTTATACATTGGTTGCTTATTTGCTTGACTTAGGTTAAACATAAGTTACTTGCAGGGGTTATTTTGTAGGTACCCTGGGTCAGATAAGGGTCAGACAACACACAACCTTTATGGAGGACTACTTCTTCGGGGGGATTTGGCCTACTGGTTATTAAGTCCACAAGGGCCCTTATAAATGATTCTTTTACCTCTGACATTTAGCTAGGAGTCTCAGTCCCCTCTTGGGTGATACATACCTTATTTAGGGAGGGATTCCCCTTTTATCCACTTTATCTAGTTTGTGTGCATATTGGTTGTTTGATTTTTGGCGTGCTCTTTGATTACTAGTTGGCCTTAGGATTTATTTTTGTATCTTGATTCTTAAGTCATAATGGAGTCGGACCAACCTCCCTACCAGTCCTACCGCTTGTTACAGTTACCATTGGATTTCGAGTCTTTCCCTTCTAAAAGGCATATATTTATTAGACGTGATACACACACCTCCATTGTTAATACTTGTGATTCTACAAGGATGAGTACTGAACTAAGTCATCGGAATACTAGGAGCCCTTCGACTCTCACATGTACTATATTTAATGGCACCCCTTCAACTCCTGCAACCATAATGGCTGTAGTGCCGGAGGCACCTATCATCACCTATCGTCACTATTCCCCAAATGGGTCTCTTGGTCACTCACCAGGCTATAATGTTCAGTCCATCTTGATGGCCTCTAGTCATTTTTCCTATGGTATGTTGAATTCTATTTCACAATTTTTAAACTCCATCCCAGTTGTTGGCTCTAATGCTAGCATTGGACTTGGGGGAACAACCCCTCCTTATACTCCATTCTCATTTGGTGGCTCTCATATCCCTCAAATGACTCCTACAATCGGAGGCATTCCCTCTTTTAACCACAGGTCTAATCTTCTTGCTTCTAGGTGGAGAAAACAACCTAGAGGACAAGCTTTGACTCAAGTTGCATCCTATACCGTCACCTCCTCAGTGTCAATTCTGCACAACACATTTGGTTTGATGAATCCACCTCTATCCTCCAGATTCACACCTGGAGGAGGTCAATTTCATACCTTGGTAAACCCCCAACCTGGAGTGACTCCGATTGGGGACAATTTTTATAACCCCTAGCAGAACATTCCTACTGGAATGATGCCCAAGCAACCTCTTATGAATAAGCCTAGAGGAGGGTCTTATAATCCCAGACAGGGCCATGGTGCTTACCAGAACCCTTGATGGGTTGCAATTCCTCAAACACAATCTTTCCAGGGAGCTTGGGGCCAGGTGCCGCAACCTCGTATCCGTTTTCTGTCCACACTTAACTTGCCAGAATTGTCTAAGTTGATGAATAACCCTGTGTGTCATGATACTACATGCCCCTCCCCTCCCAACCAAGCTTCCTTTGGATATTATGAAGTTCGAAGTTAATAATGGTGAGGATCCCGGTGATCACATCACCACCTTTCACCTATGGTGCTCTTCGAATTTCCTTAATGGCGATTCCATTCAGTTAAGATTATTTCAATGCACCCTCATTGGGTTTGCTTCAAAATGGTATATAGAGCTAGCTAGGGGGGAATATGGGACCTTTATTCATATTTTGCTTGTCTTCCTTAACCACTTCCAATTGTCGGTTTGTTACGATGTTGGCCTAGAAATTCTATCGAATTTATGCCAGGACAAAACCACTCATGTCTTAGATCACATCTAGTAGTGGCGTAGACATAATAGGTTGATTAATACCTCCATACCCCCAACCTTTATTTTAGAATGGTTCCTCAAGTCTTTGCAGCCCCCTATCTCGAAGGACGTTGCTACATCCAGGGTTACAACTGAGGAATAAGCAATGTTCAAAGCCTAGTAGTTAGATATTATATATGATCAGTCTGGGATGTTATACCACATTCTTCCGAAAACACTGAGGTCAACATATGACCCTAAAAAAAATCCCCTAACTCATGCCAATGGCATTATAGGATCCGCCAATGTGAAATCCACAGACTCAGTGACAAGCCATTTGAAAGAGTTGTCTCTAAACTAATCTGCAGGAGGGCCAAATTTTTCTGTGTCTTCCAATCCCACTCAATCGACGTATGTTAATTTTGTGCAATCGTTGACCGACCCAAATGGTAACCAACAAACAGGCAGGAATAATAAGAAAGGATTTAATAATAATTGTAAGGGTGGGAAAAATAATAATAAACCCAAGGACAATGGTAATAATGAGAAGATGAATAATAATGTTGGAGAGGGAAAGAAAGAAAGACATAAAGTGAAATTTCTTTGTAATATCTGTACAGACAATCGCCTTACTCATTTATGCCCCAAACTTGCGGAAGCCACGAGAATCTTATCTTTTCCACCTGTCGTGCTCCTCGAGCTCCTCTAATCCTAGAAATGTGTCCGGTGGGAGTAAAAACCCACCGTCACAAGATGGTGACCATTTTTCTATCAATATGGTCAATTCTTAGGTTAATGTAGCCACCCGATATTGCAATTGTAGTTCTTCATAGACTGTACCTAGTTTAGAATCTCCTCCTCCCCTAGAGACAACTTTACAGTTCGAAAAACCAGAGCCACCGCCTCGTATTCCGAAAGGAATACTCAAGCGCTCTACCCACAATCCAAATGCTATAGCCGCCCATAATTACTCTATTGTTTAGGGCCTGGGTCAAACCCCTTGTGCAATGTCAGCTCTGGAGGTACTCCCGATGTGTCCTTCACAGAGGAATTCCTTTCTATCTGTGTTAGGATATCTATACTCCAGTGGCTCGAAAGTTATCAATTTTGACGTCACAGATGTGAACAATCACTTGCCTTACCATGTGGCATTCCAAATCCACAAGGGGTACTAAAAGTATACCATCAAACGTGCGGTTTTTGATGAAGGATCTACTACATGTGTGATTTACCTGATCTATTGGAAAGCTCTCAGATCTCTGACTCTTTCTCAATCGCCAACTATGTTGACTCCTTATGATGGTCATTCCTTCCTCCCTCACAATATTCTTCTTTCCTTTTTGGTGTAGCTAGGTGGGAAGATGGAAGAAGTGGATATCGAGGTAGTTGATGCGCCTCTCGATTATAACTTGTTACTAGGACACAATTGGACTTATGCTATGACTATCGTCGTATTTTCCATCTTCCATACTCTTTGTTTTCCTCACGATGAGAACATCGTGATGATTGACCAGTTATCCTTTACGTATGCTAGCCCCAATGAATCAGTTGGACCTTCGATCCCTGTGGTTGAAAATTCTCAGCTGGACACTAAGAATATAGGTGTCAGAATGTATTTTTCCCTTATGGGTACATTCGACTTCATGGCACTGATTCACCATGTTTACGCCATGTCCAGTAGGTGTGTTTCATCCGAGAGGTACGTTCCTTTCTGCACTTCCTATTTTAACGATCCTTGGACCCTACCTTCCTCGAATTCATATTGTGAAGGTCAATCACATGTTGGAATGGCCATGCCACTATTGGCAGCAGAGATTGTGTTTCAAGATGTTCTTGACTCTTTCGTTGATCCTGATCCTATTACCTCACCGACGAACGAGGAGGATTCTATTCTTAAGTCTGTGTGGGCCAATTCGTTGTCTTTTTCACATGACTTCCTCGATGAGACTTTTCCCTCGGATGAAGCCATCATCAAAGCCATGAATGGTTCTAACAAAACTTGGGATGATATGAATCATCTCTCTTATTTTCTCCCAGATCTTGCTAGAATTGAATAAGATGACTTTCAATCTACTTTGAGTGAGATAGTCGTTCACTTGGTAGTTCCACTTGATACACACATCATTTATGCTGAAGGAATTATGGTTATCATATCTCCTACCATCACGATCGATATCTCTCATACCCCTCGAAAAATTGAAAATGTACATATCGGTGCATATTGTTTGCTAGAAGAAATCCTGATCTACACCAAACTCTTCAAGAAATTCCGAGATGTATTTTCTTGGCTATATCAAAAGATGCCAAGAATCAACCCTCATATTATCGAGCATGATATTAGAACTTATATGGATGCTAAACCTGTTCGACAATGTCTTAGAGCTGTCAATCCTTGGAAGGCCTCTGCTATTAAGGGAGAGGTAGAGAAACTACTTAATGTTGTCTTTGTCTACCCAGTTCCTTTAACTGAATGGGTATCCAATATCGTTCTTGTGAATACGAAGCAAGGAATCATCTGTGTATGCATGGAATTTCATGACCTGAACAAATCTTGTCCTAAGGATAACTTCCCGACACCTTTCATCGATCATATTCTCAACGAGTGTGTAGGAAGCGGAGTGTTTTCTTTCATGCACGGATTTTCAGAGTATAACCAAATTCGAATTAAACCTGAGGATCAACACAAGATGAAATTTGTTTGTACTTGGGATATGTTCGCATACTAAAAGATTCCTTTCGACCTTAAAAATGATAGAGCAACCTTCCAACGTGCTATGAACTTCACATTCCATGATCTTAAGCATATAGTCAAAGCTTATCTTGAAAGTCTTTTTGCTCACTCTTGTAAGAGAGTGGATCACTCCAAGAACCTTCAACTAGTTTTTGAAAGATGTAGTTTGAACCCTCATAAGTTCATATTTTGCATTAGGTCTAGTCATCTTTTTGGATTTATAGTTTCTGAGACCGAGATCATGGTAGATATGTTAAAGGTTGAGGAAATACTTCGGTTTCCTCCCCCATGCACTATTTGACAACTTCAAGGTTTACAGGGGAAAGATAAATTTTTACATTGGTTTATTGTAAACTATGCCAATATCACTAAGGATTTCATGTGTCTTTTGAAGAAGGAAACCCCTTTTATCTAGGATGAGCGAGCCCAGGAGTCCTTCGATGATTTGAAGAAAAACTTGGTATCGATGCCTCTACTGAAGTCTTCTAACTATAGTAGGGATTAATTGCTTTATGTGTCCACGTTCGAAGAGAATATTGGTATGGTTTTGGTTGAGGAGGATGATGAGCTCTGCGAGCACGTCATATCCTATCTTAGTCAAAACTTAGTTGGTCCTGAGCTCAATTATTCTCACGTTGAAAGGATAGCTTTGGCTGTCGTTCACGCAGTCCAACATTTACACCATTATATATTTCTTTGCAAGGCTATGTGGTTTCCGATGTCAATCCATTTCAATACGTCCTTACTAGATTATCATAGGGGAAAAATATAATAAATGGATTGTCATTTTATAAGAATTTGATCTCGATTTCGCTTCTGCAAAATCCAAGAAATCATTATTCTTTGTGGAGTTGATATCCAATTTCCCACGATTGGATGAGGATGTTATCCATGTTGATTCATTTGTGGATGAACACATTTTCCTTGTCTCGTCATCTGACCCCTGGTATGGAGACATTATTCTCTATCTTCAAACTTTGAAGTTCTCTCAACATCTCTCGTGAGATAACCCACAACGTGTATGGTACAAAGCCATGAATTACACTATCGTTGGCAACAATTTGTATCGCCGAGGAATAGACAATATCCTGGATCATTATTTAACTCACGAAGAAGCCGAATCAGTTCTAAACGAATGCCACAGTGGGGCTTGTGGTGGTCATCYATCCAGGCTTGCGACAACCCARACAATTTTACGAGCCAGTTATTTCTGGCCATATATCTTTAAATATTGTGTTGAAGTGGTTAAGAAGGGTCATCCCTACCATGTGTTCACTCAGAAAATGYGCTCTCATCCAGCCCCTCTTCACCCAGTCATTAYCRTCGGYCCCTTCACCAAGTGGGGGTTGKAMTTCATGGATTGCAACCCAACTTTGGCTGGGGGGAATCAACACATTATCATTGTCATAGACTAATTTAATAAGTGGGTCGAAGCCATGCCTACAATTAAGTCTAACGGGAAGAATTCCCCCTTCTTCATATTCAATCAAATTATCTCCAGATTCGATATCCCGAGTGAGATTGCCACTGATCATGGCAGTCAATTTCATAATGAAATGATGGAAGAGATAGCATCCAAGATGGGGTTTAAGCATGGTCATTATTCCCCTTACTATCCTTAGGAAAATGGATAGGTAGAGGTCGTCAACCTGTCTCTCAAGACCATTTTGTAGAAAATTGTCAGCCAGAGTAAATCTGACTGGCATATTATGCTATATCTCGCACTCTGGGCATATCGAATCTCTGTCAAGACAGCCATTAGATTTTCCCCTTTCCATTTAGTACACAATGTGGAGTTTATATTACCTATTGAATGTGAAATCCATTCTCTTAAGTTGGCAGTCACGCTCCTCCCTGACACTTTCGATTTCGAGTGACGCCTTGTACACCTAGAGAGTCTTGATGAGTAGCGTCGAGATGCCTCTACCGCTATCGAGGAAAATAAAATACATGTCAAGGTTGAGTACAATAAGTATGTCTATCCTCAATTGTACACTGAGGGTGACTTGGTCCTTTTATATGATCAAGCCAAAGAACCATAGGGGGAAGACAAGTTTAAACCCATGTGCCACGGTCCCTATATCGTGCAACGTGTCTTAGAAAAAGTAGCCTATGAGTTAGAATATTATGAAGGAAATATGTTGGCTGAGCCCAGGAATGGGATCTACTTGAAAATATATTACGCTTGATCCCCAAGCTTGGTCGTAACTCTTTGTATACTAATGTAATTTAGTGTATATATCTTTTCCCTTTACTTTTTTGTCTTCATCTTTCTTATCGATTTTTCCCTTGGTTGGTAGATGTCAACGGAGTCTTTGGTCTACTTACGATTCCTAGACAGAGCCATCCATCATACATAGAACTTTGCTTTCGTCGTTTGGGTGGTTTACTCAACCGAGGGTCTACTGGTGTATTCAGGTAGTGTATGCCTAGGGCCATCCATGAATAATGTGGTCAAATATAGTGTCGTTATAGAAATTTTGCACGATGCTATTTCACATGGTATTCGCTCTTTAGAAGTTCACCTGGATTCCAAATTAGTGGTATGTCAATTGAGCGATAGTTACTGCATGTGTGATCCTACTTTACTCCGACAATTCCTACGGGTACTTTATTTAGAACGACAGTTTGATTTTATTAATTATTATCACATACCTAGGAGTTCTAATTACGTATCTGATGCTTATGATAATTTAGTTTTAGATTGGAATTTGTCACATAACTAAAGAAAAGAAAACCATCTCATCAATGTACACATTGTAATATAAGTAAATCTGAAGATCCCTATTTTATATATATTTCAAAAAATATGATGTTTATAGTACACAAATTGGGGCCAAAACCCTCAATACACATATACAATTGATAGTACAATATCCACGACATCTACACTTGTGGTGCCAGATGTGTTTCATGGTAAAAAACTACATCGTTTGCGAGACACCGAAAGATTCACACCCAAGCTTTGCGTACACCAACTACTTGCCACTGCATGGCCTCCAACAAATCCTCTACCTGAACCATCAGAATTCTATGTGTCAAATGAGACAGGTTGCCCTGCAAGTTTATAAGGATTCTCTCTACTTCTCCTCCCACCACCTCATCTCCTCGGTGCCTCCGATGATGTCATGGAAGCCCATCCAACCTTCACAGACCTACATCTGCATCACACAAGTGTCTAGTTAGTACTTAATCATCATCTAAAAATATTTTCGTTTTACTATACAAAAATACAAAAAAATGAAATACTTAAAAACATTTGACATACCTATGTCCCTATAGGAGGTCCCCGGTGGAAGTGGCATGTCAGGGTCCCCTTTGAATTCGATCCTTTCATAGGGGTAATCATCCCAAGCAATGACTTGTTTCCTACAACAGTAAAAAAAATCATCGTTGTAGGGTGTGGGAACCCTACCTCTTCCCTGTCATCTCATTACATCGATCCACCATGGCATGGTTGGATCACGAGGTCCTCTCAGAATGATCTTGACTCTAGGTCCCAAACCTGGAACTCACTCGAAGAAAAATCTACACAAGATAAAGGCAAAACCTGAATGCCTCTTGTCAACCTGGTTGCACTCTATCAATTGGATATTCATATTATCYAGTAGTGAGGTACACCAATCATATACTRTGGGTCTCAAGCACTCTACCGAATAGAACATGAGTAGCCTCGATGCCTGGTGCAACGATGACGATCCTATGATCCTAGTCAAAACGAGGACAACAATATTGAGGATGAGATTATTTATCCCTAGGAAGGGGAGTTGAATCCCAACCTTCTCTGTCCCTGCTACATAGTGAGCGCCTATGTACTCCTCTATCTTCATACCTCTCCCAACTCCTTGGGCTTTGAGGTTCACCACCTCACCCCAGCGCGATAACCCATTCACAAAGTATATATCCTCGACTTCAATCCTCAATGGTTGCCCATTGAGGTTGAAGCTCTCACTGTCAGGATCCTAGTAATCCACAAGCAACTCAAGCAACCTCACCTAGGCCCTCATCCCTTTGAGTGCCCAAAATTTGTACAAGATGCATCTTTTCAAGGCCATTTGGGCCTCTGGATCTCTTTCCACAGCAACATCTACCTCCTCGTGTTCCCTTTCCCTCCATTATAGCACCATCCTGCCAGATAAAAATAATTTTTTAGTTAGCAACCATAGAAAACCTTGTTTATGGACTTGTACATGGGATGCAACATTCACATTCATGTATAGGGATGAGTACACATGTCACGTATTTTACATAGTCGTGTATGAACTCACGTATACATGACTCGATGAATGGTAGCCCACATACACCGAAATAACTAATTTTCACCTTAATTTACTCAAAATTTGAAACCTAATTAAAAAATCTAATCCACTAGAAAGGAAGAGGAGGGGAAGAGGAATTACCTGGTCCATACAGTCTCTTATTTCCTCACCCGATGCTCCCGCAATCACCAGTTGAATATCAGAGGTAATTTGGTCCAATTTTCACTATTTGGGTAAAAAGTCAAAATGACATAGTAAGTTGACATAGTAATGAATAGAAATTTTTACCMACTTTMTATAGTTTTGAATAATTTCCCCCCTAATGGACTAATACAACAKTGTATTGAGTTGGTTTTTGTAGTTTTCACAAGGGATTCTTGCGGATTTCAAYRTTATGTTGACCRTTCGTAACCAYGGGCAAGTATTTTCGCTACCCAGAATATAGGATAGGTATCCATTCCACCATGCACATTTKCATGGTCGTATAACTTTCACTCATATGCCTTAGGTATGAACCCATTTGTTGTGACATAAAACCTTCCATCTTCTATAAKATGTGTTGTTATCAAGTGGTAGAGACTTACCAAACATGGRTACCCTAGTTAGATCCTCTGCTCCATTTGGTGCCCATGACGAGATTGTTTCCGTAGGACCAGGAGTCCCTTATAGATAATACATGACTTTATGTTGACCCTCGTTTCTCATTCATAAACATGTTTCCCTATACCTAGAGGGCTCCCWACTAAGTTTAATTCAAGATMTTTTCCAACTCGTTTTCAAAAATAGAAAAGATTGTCGAGTGAACTTGTCTCTTTCACACTCGTAAATTGGATTTGAAAGGACGTCTATTTGGTACAAGTTTATCCCTTTTTCACACCAAGTAGACTAATATTATGAAAAAGGAATTTTTTTGGCATTCATTTGTGATTTCATCTCATACCCTTGCTTGCGGTATTGAGCCTATAGTCGGTTCTTGCTTTGCGTTATAAACTATTTTCCTCAACAGTTTTGCATCCTCAACCAAGAAGAGCCTTGTTTATATCCTTCACAATTTGACACCCTATACCCAAGAGGGAACATTCCTCTGAGTGTCCATCTCTCACATGCATCTCCTTGCATTGAGCATAGGTATGTTCCACTACTCAAACTATTTTTTCTTACTTGCAACACTTGTTTCCTCCTCTGTATCATATCATTCATTTGGCTATGAAAAAACAAAAAAACATGGATGAGAAAGGGATTATTATATTATATTGGCAGCAATCATGTCACCTTTGAATAGAGCACAAAGTTATTGAGTCCACTTGTCATCATAATTTTGGGTTTAGTATGGCCTTAGGAAGATGAGCTCATTACAGAGAATTTTCTCCACTGTCTGGTTACTCTTCTAGTCCCTATGGAGAAACTGATTGATGCCTCCTACATCTCATGGTTTCATCATTGAGTCTATGCTTCCTATAACATACCTGACCACCCACAGGTTGGGCTACACCACTTAATCTGACTACAAGACACCCAACCACCAACAAGCGGGGCATTTTGTAGCCCCAAGACTCATTTTTCTTATCTTATATCAAAATCAAAGGATTGTTCATGAATTTTAGAGGCATGAAAACCACATTCATAAGACAATATCAATGCCACAGTATAAAATAGATAAACAACGTGCCATGCACAACAAATAGCCAACAAACAGGAACATTAAAAATACATATCTCAGAGATAATTAAATACATAAACATTACACAAAAAACACAAAGGGCACTTATCTTTACAAGTAAACGTTCACCAACTTCCTGCATACTAAGTACGTTCCTCCCAACCATAGACATTGTCATTCATTTACTCTCAACAGTAGGTCACCCTCAATCCAGGGATATGAATCCACAAGGACGGGTCCTAGGCCAAGTCTAAACACACAACAATTGGCTAAGTATTGCTCGGGTTTCCCAACCTCACAAAAAATCCTAATTTCCATATCTCTTTCCCCCTCAGCCTGCACAACCCCAAGAAATGAAAACATTTATCTGCCATGCAATCCCTGAGACTGTTCCATTTATCTCCAAGGCTCCAGTGCTACTGGTAAGGAAATATCCCTACTAGAAACTCCAAGGACTCTTAGCTGTGGACAGTTCCATATGAATTTTCATCAAGCTCATGCACACAAGAATCCATTCCCTCCTCGAATGATCAGTAAATCATTAAATCCATTCAACGATGGCTCTCCTATTCCTGCCATTCATTTCCATGCTCATCCCATGAGCACATGAACTAGCAGTAGTGAGTGAGAGGGAGGAGAATAATGGAGAAAGGGGAAGAAGACAAACCAAGGGAAGAACGATCCCCTGAATTCACCCCAATCCACCCTCATGCATCCATTCATATCCATGCTTAGACCAAGAGCATACAAATGAAACAAGAGTGAGGATCCCAAAAAATGAAGAGTGGAAAAGGTGTAACAATGAATGAATAAGAACAAGTGAACGAATAAGAACCAGTGAACCCCCACCCAAACCAAAGATGGGTTTATACAATTACTTGGAAATCAAGAACCACATGGCCTACCCCAAGAAGATCATGTAGCCCCTTTTCTCCATAAAATTGATTATGGGTAAATAAGATAATAATAAAAAGGCTTATCCCCTAAAGCTCCCTCTCTCGTGGAGTCATATCTCCCTATCTCTTTTGTCCTTTCCCGTCTTGCAACCAATGGTGTATTTTATTAAAGTATATGAAGTATTACATTTCCTAGGCACTCTGGCCCCTTTTCAACTTTACCAACTCACCAACCTAAGTCATATTTACATAATACAGTATAGTTCATAAGGGTTAGAACCGGGATGTTACATCCCCCTCCCCTTATTTCGTCACTATCCTCAGTGCACAACACCATTCCAATGTTTTTAACATTACAAATCCAAGCCCTCTAGCCTTAATTCACACAAGAAATCTAGACCAATCTTATATACATAGGCACTCTGGACTAAAATTAAACATGTATGCATAGGCATTCCAACCCAAAACATGTATAATTATCTTCATAATTTATATTTCTGGCAACAATTCCAACCAACAAGCTCTCCTTCCCTCTCAGTCCTGCACAACCCAAAGAAATGAACCCCTTTCTCTGCCATGCAATCCCTCAGGCTGTTCCACTTCTCTTTAGGGCTTCAGTGCACTTGGCCAGGAAGTTTCAAAGTTGTGACTTCCATAAATATAGTTGCAACAAGTCCATTGGACTTTCTTCATTCTATTCCCTTGTCATTTAGTTTCTCCAGCATCACCTTCTTCTTTTTCGTCATAGTCTGGTAATTTTCTAGATCTTCAACATTCATCATTTTCCTACAACATTTCAAATTAGCGAGCATGTCAATTCACAATTTGTCCATAAAATTCTCATTCTTTCTCATAATGTAAGAGTGAATTTTCATAATCCAATACAATACTTATCTATGCGGTTCATGGATCTGCATCCATACGGTTGTCTCATTAACTTGGATCACTTTTTTGCTTGACATACCTGTTGTGTGCATGATCCCAATCAATAGTTTAAAAGAACTATCAAGTCTCCTCTTCCTTGTGGTCACTCACATTCCAGGCCCAGGCTTAGGCATCCCCTTCTCTACTATATAGTCCCTCAAGAAATCCATCTTGAAAGATCAAGGATTTCTTGGACAAGAATATTTCTAGATACTTTATCAAGTCTTACATCTGAGGTGACTCTCTGGCGTGTGTTACCACCACACAACATATTCTAGGGAGATCATGGATTACCACAGGGTCCTCATGTCCCAACAATAGCCTTTTCCATGCTTTCCAACTTGCATATCTAACATCTCATCTGTATTATACACATATAGTCATCATGAGATATCATTATAACCATTTCCAATAATAAATGTCAAATCTGTTTTATACAGGAAAACAAAATTTTCCAAGCATGAGCTTTCTGCTCATAATGTTTGGCTCTGCAGCTTTAAATATCAGTCTTCCTTATGGGGTTACATCCCTGCCATATCCAATACCATTGTACGTGCAATTTTATCGATTTACATTCAA
>JASDQU011401110.1:14995-38035 GCA_032191745.1 Picea mariana
TTTCTAGGTGAATTTTATACCAATGTTTTTGAATTAAAATTCATTGCTTTTATAAGCAATATGAATTAGACTTAAATGTGTTCCTTCATAATACAACTTTGATTGAAATTTATGAACCGTTTCAATTGGCGTACTTTGGATCCATTAAATTCTAAATTGAAGTGGAATGGATATTAAAGGAATTATCAACATTTTTAACAAAGGGAAGGAATGTCTAAGAAAACCAAAGTAGAAAGATTGTACTGGAAGAACAAATACATTATGGAAGAGCAAATACATTATGGTATCTTTCTTTACTTAAAGGTGAACAAAAAATATATAAATAACCTTACAACTAGATACAATAAGATAAAGAACATTGGCAATGGTGCTTCAATCATTATGTATAAAGAGAAATTTGTTAATGGAATGTCAATGTCAATCGAGATGTTCATAGTTGAAATAGAAGTATAGGCCTAATTTGTTTTATGGAAGAGTGCAAGGCAAGGGGTGAAATTAGACAATCACCATAATTAGTTTAAGCAAACAAGAATCCATTGAATATTATGTAAATTTAGTCGATATGAAGAAAATGAGTTGTGTAGATTTCTCCACAAAGAAGATATATGGGATTTGCATTTGTTTCATTTCCCTGACTCTTCTAGGGTGTTCTGTTTTCTTTAATAAGGTTGTCATGAAACTTCATAGATACTAGTTTTCTTCAACTCACATATAAACTCATCGACTTCTTTTATCCAAGATCTCGATTATGTTAGTAAATACAGAGAGTTCCCCCCTTTGTGGAAGTAATAGAGCACAATGCTTTTGGCCCATGGGAGGAATTAATAAGGAACAATATCATTTTATAATATCCTATGGGATGATTGTCATAATGATATAGGAGGATCTCGGTGTCCTCCCACCTTTTCCAACTGGCTCAAAACAATTTTTTGGCAACTTACTATTTTTAGCAGTTTTTCAATTCCTGAACTTTCGGGGCCATTTTCAGGGCCTAAACGACGTTTTTTTCGCGATCGAGTACCTCATTGACTATTTGAGTTTATGATTGAGCCCCCTAAATGAATCTCCCTGTCAAAACCTTTTCAACGAGCTATTGTGCGCCCTAAACAAAGATCATATGCAAAAGTTAAGACCCTAGGAAGTTGATGTACTAACTTACCCCAACGGGGCCCGCATGACTTTTGGCGCTTCATCTCCTAGGGTTAGGTTTTTGGATGTCTAGGGTTTTTGCATTCATGTTTATAGTAAAAATTCCTACAGAGCCTCATTGTACTCATCTTCTTGTGAATGAGCATAGCCGTTACATCTCTTCTCAGAGATAAGTTGCCACCATTCTAGCAAGCTTGTTTTTAGTCTGCATTTTACAGTTTTCAACATATTTCTTATTTAATAGAAGTCACGTTTTATTGTATCTCTATTATTGTTCATTGTGTCTTTGTGTTATTATTATAAATTCATGGTTTCATTTCGTTCCACTCATAAATCCAAATCAGTGGTATCAGAGAGGTCTACTCCTTGTTGTTTTTTAATGCATGTCCCCGACATGGTTAGAGTATAAAGAGTTGGGTCTTGAGCTTGTTTCTCTAGAGGAAAAATGATCTCGCACGCCCAATAAACTGTCAATGGAAGGAGAAAAGAAAGACGAAGGGACATGATATCCTTTCAAAATGTTGCTCGAGGAAGCCCTTGAGTGACAAAGAAATGAGATGATGGACACCTTTGCACAAATCCTTCGACGACTGTCGACAAGTGATGCATCCACCTTAAGCGGAGGCGTCGCGCCCTTCATGGTATAGATCAATTTTATATTCCTATATTTGAAGGTCAAATAGATGTGGATGCCGTAGATAAATGGTTAAACCTTTTAGAAGGGTATTTTTCTATCCACAACTTTTAGGATAGAGAAATATTACATTTGTGCTCCTCAAGGTCTTCCCCATGTCAAAGATTGGTGGGAGACTTTTTGTGAGAAAAAGGAAATAGAGGATCCACATTATTTCCAGTTGCACCCACTTGGGGTTCCTTCAGGAATGATATTAAAGAACAAGACTACCATGTTGGAAGTTATGATGACTTGTATACAAGATGGACCACACTATGGCAGGAAAGAGACCAAACAATGCCAGAGTTCACTAATCTCTTCCATACCTTGCGCACCAAGCTAAGTATAAAATATTCTGAGTGACATATGGTGCTCAAGTACCATGATGGTCTGCATAGATACATCCAGACAAAAATTGAGTTTTTGGATATCTCATCCTTGGGTGCGGTCTATCGATATGTTGTCAAAATCGAGCAGAAGATGAAACAAAAGACATGGCAGTTTGGGTCTGGGAACCCCTCATAGAAAAAGCAGGGCAAGGGCAGCCACGACCCATACAACAAAGGACAAAGCAAAGATGTGAAACCTCAAAAAAACTAGTCCAATTTGCAAGCAAAGAAGGACAATGGGAATACAAAGAAAGATACCGGGAAGTGGTGCGACTTCCATAAGATCCCTTGGCATAACACTTTTGATTTCACTCAATTCATTGGTGGCTGAGGTAAAATATTATGAATCAGATGCAAGTTCCAAATCTGAGTCACAACTAGAAAAGGGGAGAACAACCATTGATGCGGAACCCAGTGCCATCGTTGCTACCATCAAGATCCAGCCCGGTGAACCTGATGAGCCAGAAGAAGGCAAGCGCCTCTTTTATTCATAGATGTGGGTTAAAGGAACTCCACTGCACTTCATTATTGATAGTGGTAGCCAGATGAACCTCAACTCAGCAGAGATCGTTAAGTGGCTAGCCCTGCCGAAAACGTCGCACCCGCAACCCTACACCATCAAATGGCTTCGTCAAGGAAGCGATCTTTGCATCAGCCAATAGTGTCGCATGTCGTATGACATCAAGCCATTCAAAGATGACGTACCGTGTGATGTTTCTCCCCTTGAAGTTTGTGATGTTCTTTTGGGCCAACCTTATTTATGGAAACGTCATGATGTATATGAGTCTAGGCCTCGCCGTGTTATTATTACTTTGAACGGGAAATTGTATAGGATACCCGAGGTAGTCCTACCTAGTGTTATTTCCTTGATCTTTGCCAAGCAATGCAGGAAGGTCATTTCTCAGACCTGGAAGTTTGTCTTCTTCGTGACTCGCTCTCAGAGTGAGCAAAAGGTTGTAGCCACATCCATGGACTCCACGACCAACCTCTCCATGCAACATAAGCAAGTGGATAAGTCATGGAAGAATACAAAGACATCTTCTCATCACCTACTTGGATACCTTTACACTGTCAGCTCAAGCATCCCATCGATCTGACCCCCGATGCACCGCTACCCAATGGGCCAGTCTATCGCTGCTCTTTGCTAGAAAAAGAGGAGATCAAGCATCATATCCAAGAAATGCTCTACACGGGGCACATCTGACCCAATTCATCACCTTGTGGAAGCCCAATCGTGCTGGTGCAGAATAAAGACGAGACTTGATGACTCTACATCGATTATTGGGCCCTAAATAAAATCACAGTTAGGAACCGGTACCCGATTCCCCGAATAGACGATCTCCTTGATCAACTCAAGGGGGCCAAATACTTCAGTAAGATTGATCTGAATTCTGGCTACCATCAGGTCCCAATAGAACATACATATGTATGGAAAATTACCTTCAGTCAAAAGAAGGTATTTTTGAATGGTCGGTCATGCCCTTTGGTTTGACAAATACCCCAACAACTTTCATGAGGATGATGGACGATATCTTGCTGCCTTTCACTAATTATTTTGTGGTGGTGTATCTGGATGACATCCTCATCTACAACAAGACTTGGGAAGAACACTTGCAACATATTCAACAGGTTCTACACACTCCGCAGCAACACAAGCTATATGCCAACTTGGAAAAATGCTCCTTCGACATGGACACGGTCCAATGAATAGGCTACATTGTTGATGCGCATGGTGTGCATGTTGATCCATCCAAGATCCAAGTCATTTGTGACTAGCCATCCCCAACCACACTCACTGAGCTTCAAAGCTTCTTAGACCTTGCCAATTTTTATTATAGGTTCGTGTTGGGATTCTCCCATATTGCATGGGCCCTTAGCCAAATAACCAGGGGTGGTGGTAAGGTAATATTTGTGTGGGGATTGTCCCAACATAAAGCGTTCGATGATCTGAAGCAACGCTTGTGCTTTGCCCCAGTTATCTCATTACATGACCTACAACAACCCTTTGAGATTGAGACATATGCTTCAGACTATGTTGTGGGCGCAATCATCACTCAACATGGCCACCCCATGGCCTATCATACTGAGACACTATCATATGTCGTCCATAAGTAGCCTACTTATGACAAAGAAATGTACTCCATTGTGGAATTCTACTGCCAGTGGAGGCATTACATTCTCGAGAAAGAGACAATCATCCACATTGATCATAAGCCTTTGCAGTTCATACAGACACAAGGAAAATTGTAGAATGACCGCCATCAGAAGTGGTCCACATATTTTCACCAGTTCCACTAACATCAAGTATAAAATAGGACGTACCAATTGAGTAATTGATTACATCAGCCAACCTCCAGTTGTGACACTCACCACAGTGATTGATCCTTGCAGCCATGAGAACTCTAGATGGGCCCATCTCTAGGAGACAGATCCTGACTTCACCAACACCTACCAGATGTTGGGCGCAAACAAAACTATCACTAACTTCCATCTTCAGGATGGGTTGTTGTGTAATCTGGGCCATCTCTGCGTTCCATCAAGCAAGCAAGCGAAGCTGATTTGGGAAGCTCACTATAGTGGGGTGGGAGGACACTTCGATGTGGAAAAGGTAGTGGCAGTGTTGCATCGACATTTCTACTGGCCGAAACTTTGACAGGATGTCAGCAAGTATATCCGGCCCTGCACTGCCTACGTTATTTCCAAATCAGACATTAAGAAACACGGCTTGTACACTTCTCTTCCTACTCCTAATAGGCCTTGGGAATCCATCTCAATGGACTACATGTCGGGCCTTCCGTCCACCAAGCGCGGAAATGACTGTGTTTTTGTGTTTGTTGATCACTTTTCCAAGGTGGCGATTATGGCCGCCTACAAGAAGAGCATCACAATGGAGGCCACTCCCAAGCTCTTCTTTGAATGAGTGTGGGTACACTTTTGGATCCCACAAACCATTATCTTAGATCGGGACAGCCGGTTCCTCAATGTTAGCGTCGTCATTTTTTCAGTTAGAGTTGGTCTTAGTCGAGTCATGGTCTGTGTGTCAAAGCATGTGAGGTCAAGTACCAAACAATGAATTGGTCGAAGTCATCAAGTGGCCGGTTGGCCCTTGGAGTCGGGAAGGGGCGTCAGAATACAACCACATCACATCAAATTGTTGATGCATTTCATAGGGAGGATACCATTGAACATGACTTTCTTCTTGCACCAAAACCTCTGCGAAATGGCGGACATTGTCCTGGTTGAAGCAAACTAGTCAAAGAAGAAGCTATCTCATGTCTCACTAATAAAATTGTTGATAGTTGAGGAGTTGAGGCGATTGGGAAAAATTTGGGATTCGTTTCTACTCACAGCTAGCATCCCCAGGGACCCCAAAGGAGATTCCCCTCTACCCATGGGAAAAGTAACATCCCACCATGCAGAGGAAAAAATAGGAAGGGTTGTGGAGGAAGGAAAGACATTGGAAGCCCTATCTCCCCAACAACAGATACCCCAGAAGAGGGGCAGGCCAAGGAATAAGAAAGAGACCCGGGAGGCCCAAGCCCCGAGCGAGCCGCGTGCAAAGTCAGTCATCGAAGAGTTACTCATGCGCTTCATTTGGATGGAACCTATCGAAGGTCCAAGTCGAGAAAACTGCGACAGACGGAGAAGGCCAGACACTGAAGGAACAGATATTCGTGAACCGTCATAGTAGCTAAAGCAAGCACAACTCACTATTGTTGAACTGTACCAGGAGAACAGGGAACTGAGACAACTGTTAGCAGAAAAGACCCTCGAGGCATCAACATCACAAAGTCGAGAGGAAAACATGACTTGGCTCAAGAGGTAGCTCAGGGAAGTGCAAGACACAATCATCTAGCTGCGCGAAGCACATAGGATATCATAAGAGAGAATTGCAGAGCACTCCAAGGAATGTGGATTAGGCATGGAAAATGTCTGCGCGGCTCTAGCTAGTGCGCATAAGAGGCTGAAAGGGAACACAGTTTTGCAAAGACAAGTAATGAATCTAACAAGGCACAAGTGGTCTCTCAAGAGAACGCTTCAGATATCGAAACTATAGACAAGAGCATAAGCATAATTGAGCGACTCTGTTTTTTTCTTCTCAAACGTGGCACATATTTTTTCTCCCAGTGTCTTGTTTCCTACTGGGAAGTAGGGACTCTGATAGGTACCCGCACGACAAGCATACGACGCGCAATGTTCGATACCCACATATTACAAAGGAAACGTGTATGTTGGACACACGACAATTTGAAGAAAGGTGTTGCCCCCCTGTCTGGCATTGTCATCTTGGAAACAGATGCAACAGTCCGCGATTACCCGCCACATGCAAGCTCTGACAAACGATCGTGCGACATAAATCAATGTCGTTACAATGGGTGGTAGGAGTTTGACAGAGCACTTGATCGTCCAAATATCCTGTCAAAGGAAAATCATCAACACATCACTCCTCAACGATGAAATCTTGTCGATGATCGAACTGTCATGGAAAAGACGTTGATTATTGTATGATTGAGTAAAATCAATTTCTATTTTTAGTAAAGTGCCATACGAAGGATCATCTAGCAGGGAATAGTCAAGGCCTAATTTCTAGGGATAGTAGTTGGAGGGAGGGGCAACCCAAGAGGCACACCCTTGCCTATATATTTCGTCTTTTCAATGTAAGCGAGGTTGGTTGGAAAAGTAATGTAGACAATGACTGTTGAATGCATCTTTCGAACTCGATTGAAGTTTAATGCAAAGGTCTTGAAAATTTGACAAAAAGATTCTAATGGTAGCGGTTTGATGTATTGTAACCTTTTTATGTACGTGTTTCTTGTGTTCGTTATATTCACATCTATATTTTGTCAAAATCAGAACGTTATTCAAATATAGAACTCACCGCGCAATGCTCTAGATTTCGCCATTTAGACAATTGTGTTTTCTTCTAAGTGAACTCATAATTCATCTCCAATGGTGCTGTGGGTTTCTTCATGTGTTTTTATCTCGGCATACACAATGACTTCAAACTGAAAGACTGTTTCCTACTTAGCCTTTATCCTCTCAAGTTCAGTCATCAAGTCATTTGTTTCTCTCATTTTCTGAAATTGAATCCATTGGCCAAGGTCTCGTGTTCTCTTGCCAATAGAACCTGAAATATTGTACAAAAGTGTTAAATCTAGCTGACAGTTTCAAAGCCATAACCCGTACAAAGACAAAGTTTCAGGGAGAACCCTCTCTAGGTATGAAAGGCTAGTTTATGACCTTAAAGTTGGTTTGTAGGTTGCCTTTGTCATTCATTTTCTGATCCGAATGAGTTTACAGAGCACTAACACTCAACGCATTCTGTTCAAGCCTCTGGTCACTTCTGGACACCGAGCTCACCAAGTCCACTGCCTTCCACCCCCAGACGGATGACCAAACCGAGGTCATCAACCGGATGATCGTGCACATCCTGTGCATGTACAATTCCAAGCACCCCTACACCTGGGATGAGAGTCTTCCCTATGTTCAAGATAGCTACAACAAGCCATACATGGCTCAACTAGACACAACCCCTTTCAGGTGGGGTTGGGATTTCTACCATTGGGTCCCATGGATGTTGCACTACCCCTTACGACCACCAAGGAAGACTCGTCATGTGCTCCATGGATGTCGCACTACCCCTTATAATATTGTATGGGACAATTTCCATAAATAATTATTATATGTTTAATTTGAAATCTTCATGGGGAGGAAGGAAAATAATGCCTAGAAAGGGTTATTATTAAACACCTTTGTGTATTATATCCTTATGTATGGACAAACAACCTCATGGATAGATATGTGAGAATGTGTTAGTACTTGTTTCTTTGTAATCCTAGAAAGAACCATCTTTAATTTAATTCAAATGTGAAGAAATAATTTTATCAATTTGAACATATATTCTTTTCGTCAATCTCTCTTTTTATTATTCACTCACAATCTCTCTATGAATCTTTGCATAATTTTTTGGGATTCTCAAATTTGCACAAAGGAACATTCTTGAATGATTGAACAATTACTTGCTAATGCTCAAGCAAGGGTATCCATTTCCATGGTTAGGTATTTTGTTTGGAAAATTTCTTTATTGAGACAACAATCCAGCTCTAGTTTTTGCACAATAATCAAGGTCAAAGTGAATGTTTGAAACATTGCAATGAAGAGATGATATAGACAAGGTGCACAACATGATAACCATGTAAAAGTTATTATGGTGCCTAGTTGGAAACATTCTCCTTATGCTCTTGAATAATTTGAAAATACAAGTAAGTATCAAATCAATAGAAAATTATCCATCCATTTGAGGAATTGTATGGATTCATAAAACACACTAACAAT
The DNA here is from genome assembly GCA_032191745.1 of Picea mariana. Classification (NCBI taxonomy): domain Eukaryota; kingdom Viridiplantae; phylum Streptophyta; class Pinopsida; order Pinales; family Pinaceae; genus Picea; species Picea mariana. Next base: position 23,543 of record JASDQU011401110.1, read on the forward strand.
AGAGAAATAGCAATAAACGCTTCCTACAGGAGATACAAAAAGGTCATTTCAAGCAACTACGACACTAGAAAACAAAACATTAAAATTCACAAGTATGTCGTGGGATCTATATTGTGCTTTCATAATATTCATAACATTTTATGTTTACAAAGGATGCATTATGAAACCTCATTTTTGTAGGTTTCTCAACTTCTCAAAATTAACTAAGTTACATATTGAGTATGAAAAAGGGAAACCAAGACTAGATATGTGTTTTGAGCTAAATCTATCAAACACAGATGGTTATAGAGATTCATTTTATTACAACAAAAAATTCATATAAGCTCAACCTCTCAAAATATGGTTGAATCCAAAGTCCCTAGCTTTTAAGTCATGTAGTCATTATTTAAGGAACCATTTTTCCAATAGGTTTGAATTTCTTGATATCTATTTATGTATCGAGATGATAGTACCACAATAGAAGGGAGGAAATAAGGATTTATAATCCTTGACATTGGTTTTTAATAACGACGTCTCTACTTACTACCACTAGCCTCTAGGGTTGAGAGTTGGAATTTAGACAAATAGTTAATGAGATGAACAACTTGCTCTTTTAACTACATACATGGAAGTAATCTCTATCTAAGGGTCTAATGCAAACTTTCCAATACGTGGCTAGAGAGTGGGTACCTAATAAGCATTTTGGGTCATAAGATATCCAACCCAAAATCAAAATAAATAATTAAAACTAAAATTATGAATGTTTTAAAAAGATAATTGCAATTTTTTAAATTGATTGATTTCATGCAAATTTTAAAAATTTTAACATTTTTAAACTGTAAATTTACAATAATGTGTAGAAATCAAAGAATGGATTTTCATTTTTAACTACCCATATTTCCTCCAAAAATTATATCAATCTTATCCACTCATTTTTTACTATTCATACATATGAATGGACATAAATTTGAAATATTTATAAATCCAATATGAGATACAGATAAATAAATTATGCCTAGGCAATATATTTTCCTTTCATTCAAATCTAAATCTAACTCACCTGTCACAGTAAATTAATTTATAACAAAAAAAAATAACTTTTCAAATGTGCAAGCATTAACATGTCATGACTAATGCAATACCCGATCTTTCCTTGTTGGGCTTTCCTAAGTTGGGAAATACAATTTCATAACGCCTTCCTAGATAGGGAAATGCAATTTCATAACCTTCCAAAAGAAAGGTATTAAAGTTGGTATGATGTTTTACAAAAAAATTTACAAAGACCACCTGTATTGGAAAAAGAGAAACAAAGTGTTAGCATTTTAAGAGTGTGACAGGCACAAGTGAATGCTAATTAAAAGGAGGACGTAAAGTTTTGGCAAGATTTTCAAGTATCCAAATTATTTTGGAGATTGGTGTTTCTTGAAGATAGGCTTTTTGTGGTCGTGTTCAAATTATTTTAATTGAAAATTTATTTTAATATTCATCATGGAAGTACTCATTCCAAGAAATTTAGTGATATTGTTCACTCAGGGATAAAGCCTATATAATAATGATTATGTTGATGGTCCATTTCATATCCTTTTTATTTTTAGCAATTAGATATAATGTTTACTCAATGATAAAGTTTATATAATATTGATTACATTTAAAGGTTTATTTTGTATATTTTTGTCACGAGTATAATAAAAATAATTTAAAATTTAAAAATATAATAAAAATAATTTGAATTTCAAAGTTATTGTTTTGTTAATTTTAATTAATAATTAATTTATTTAAAATAAATATGGTAGATGTAGAATTTGAATTTAATAAAAAGAATAATAATTTTTCACTTGACAATTTTTTTTTTAATTTAGATTTGACCATTTCTTTTTTAATTTGAAGATTTGTTTTTCAATTTCTTTATTCAATAATAATTTTATTTAATTCTTTTTAATATAAGATAACCCCAATTCTATGGAGTCTTATTTATGACTTCATGTTTTAAAACTTTGGGTGATTATAGTTTTGGCTTATTTTATTAATGCAAAAAGTTTTTTCTTTTGGTATTTTATTCACTTCCTTTCGAAGTTGGATTGGACATATTTGGATATTTTGTTAATTGTTTTTTTATATAGGTTTCAAAGTTGGATTGAGTATATTTGGATATGTTTTTCTTGTAGTGAGTTATTTTATATTTTATTTAATGGCCAAACTTTGATGGAAGTGTATTAAATGTAATTTTTTTATATAGGTATTTTGTTGATTAAGTTTTTATTATGGGGTGAAGTAATTATTTAAAAGGTTTTTTTTTTCACTGAAAATTTTACATTATATTCATAATAATATAATTTGTTTACAAAATTGATACATCAAGAGCAAAGACGATCCTTTTATGGGCAGATCCATATAAAGAATACGCTCATACAATCAAAAGAAAATCCAAAACCTTTTAAAGATGTCCTCTTTGACATAGCTACCGAGAGACTAATATCAAGACAAAAAACTCCTTATCAAATAGGGAAAAGAAGCAACTTCTAGCCCATAAAATCTATGAGATCCGAAGAGGACTCACTGATGATCAATACATATCTAAGAAGAGTGTGGGGCCCTCATGGCCTCCTTCCCATTGACTGTAGACAATTCTCCCTCGACAAATATAAAGAGCCTTTTTAGATAGACAATTAACTTTTTTGTTCTCTTCCCTATATATGTGCGCAAAGGAAATAGATCTGAATAGAGGGAGGAGTTCATAAATTCTATCCTTCCAACCATCTAATGTTGCCACCTTTAGCGAGCCTTTCCGATTGAGCCAGTCAATGACTACCTTTGAATCCCCCATAACATGTAAGTCATATACTCTAAGCCTTGAAGCAAGTGTCAAAGTAGCCCAAGCTCCCATGAGCTCTGCCCTGGAATTTGTACCACTTCCATAGTTTAAGGTCCATTTGTACTCCTTATGATAATCTATCATTAAGACTCTGCATGCACCACTAAGTTTTCCATTCTGTTGAGCAGCCCCATCAAACCAAGCAAGAGCTTTATCTACAGGAAGGATTGTAGTTATATGCCTAGGGGCATAAACTTTTTGATTTTTCCCTAGATTTCCCATGGATTCTAGAGAAAGATACACTATCGTCAGTGTAGAGGGGGTCCCTGCCTCAAAGATAGAATTATTTCTATCAAACCAATTGTACCAGCAAATAAAAGCAGGGAGATCTTGTAAATTAAAATTCTGAGTTGCCCAGTTTTGGAAACATTCATTCACCGATATGTCATTCCAACCATAAGTGATATTTAGAGCATTTTTCACTTTCTCCATGATATAGTAAAAGAGAAATTAACAAAAATATGTTTACTTGATTCCCTCTTGTTTTTGCACAGATAGCATAATCCTTGCCCCTTCCAACCTCTTTTTTGCAATTTTTTCCAAGTTTAAATTTTGTTTTCAGCTAAGAGCCAAACAAAAAGATTTGTCTTCAGTGGACAGTCCCATTTCCAAAGTTTCCTCCTCCATCCCCCTTTTTTGAATCTCCATAATTTTTTTGATAAGGTTGCGTAAACATTCTTGACAAATATTTGTCCCGACATATCACCACCTGTCCAAATTAATTCATCTGACCTATCCACTAAAATGATGCCTAAATTAATCAAATTTTGCCTATATCTATCCCATTCTGCTGCAAGTTCCTCAACCAAACTCAACTCATAACTATCAATCCAGATTGAGCCTATCGAGCCCCTTGGAAAAACACGACTCACCTGAAACAAGAGATAAATGTTTTTTTGGTTAAGAATGTTCACCAACTCCTGTAATAAAAAAGAGTCATGTCCCATTCCTAAGATTACATCTTTCCCTACTGAAATAGAGTGTATCGTGCCCGACTTCCAAGCCAACCATTCAAGTATAACTTGTAACGTATTCAAAATATTTTTCCAAGACTGAGACCCATAGGAAGTAATCGAATCCGTCAATCTCAACCATGTCAGCATTGATCCATGAGGGAAGTATTTTTCCTTGATCACCATTTTCCAGATACCTGACTTCATCAAAGCTCCCCATAAGGTGTTTGTTGCCAAATATTTGTAGAAAACAAAGATGTTCCGTAGGCCCCAACCTCCATATTGCTTTGGTTTTGTAATAGAATGCCAATTGCTTAAATGATAACTATGTTTATTTTTATTTCTTGACCAGAGGAAAGAAATACTCAACTTGCGAATCCTGTGGAGAACCAAAATTGATATATGAGCAAGAGCCATACAGTAGACTAGTTGGCTCTCTAAAATCGTTTTTATTAACACAAAGCGTCGACCTAGGGAGAGCCATCTATTACATGAGTGATTAATCCTAGTCTCGAACTTATCAAAAATCCATTACCAGTCCTCCACTTTATAACTATCTGGCTTCAACAAATACCCCAATATTTAAAACCTACAATAATCTCTTTGAATGAGTAAAGTAATAAGAGTTTTAAAGACTGGAGAGTTTCCGGAGAGACTCCAGAGTGCAAGAAAACAAACTTCTGTACATTTATCACCAATCCCAAAGCATGACAAAAAACAAGGAGAATATTTTGGATTTTCTCCCATTCTACAATAGAAGCTCTCAACATTATAAGAATGTCATCGAAAAACAATAGATGAAGAACCTTTATCAATCTGGAAACCTGTATCCCCGATAGATTACCATCAACTTGAGATTTCTTTAAAGAAAGGATAAGACCTTCCATAACCAAAATAAAAAGAAGGGGCGATAGCAGACATCCCTGTTTAAGTCCTCTACTGCTCTGGAAAAAGTTGGTTGCCTCTCCATTTATCAAGATTGCATAAGTTGTAGAGGTTATGCAGGCCATAATCCAATTGGTTTTTGGTATCCCGAAGCCACATTGTAGAAGAATTAACCTTAGGAAATCCTAGTTGGTACAGTCACAGGCCTTTTTTAAATCAAGCTTCAGGATTATGGCTTGTAGTTTTTTATTTTTAATGTTGTGTATACATTCCTGTGCAGTACTGATATCATCTAAAATTTGTCCTCCTTTGAGAAAACCCAACTTCTCTTCTGAAAGTGATCTAGACAAAATTGGCCTGATTCTCTTTGCAATAACTTTAGCAATGATCTTGTAACATAAGTTACAGAGTGCAATTGGATGAAAATCACTGAAGGACGAGGGACTATTAACTTTGGGAATCAATGCCAGAAATGTTGAGTTGATCGATCTAATAACCTCCCCTCTAATTCTTGTTTCTTCAACCATATCTATCAAATCTTGTGCAACCAAATCGAAGAAGTTTAAGAAAAATTCTATAGTCCATCCATCCGAACAAAGACTTTTTTCCTTATCAAATCCCCTGAGAACCTCAAATATTTCATCCTTCGTACAAGCCTTTTCTAGAGAATGAACCTCTTCCTCACTCACAAAGTTTGGAAAGAACCTAACAGTTTTGATCTGATCTCCAAAGTTGTTCTGACCTGTATCTCTAAAGAAAGAATTGAAGTACTTATTAGCTTCTTCCTTGATGGCCACCTAACCTATGTGGATGCCCCCTGAATCATCCTTAATCTCCCACATATATTTTTTATTTCGCCTATAGTTAGATAAGCAGTGGAAAACTTGGTATTCTTATCACCACATGTAATCCATATTGCCCTGCTCTTTTGACGCCACCTTTCTTCCTCCACCGATAGTGATTTCTTTCTCTTCGCCTCAAGAGTAAACATAGACTTATCAAAAACATTGGAATTTAAACCCTGTGTCTTCTGGATATAACAGTTTGTAAGCGCCTCTTCAATCTTAACCAAGTCTAACTAATCTCAAAGGCGCTTCTCGTTAGACCACGATTTAACCCTAACTTTTAAAAGGGAGAGTTTCCCTACAAGTCTCCTTTGGGATCCAGTAAATTGTAGAAATTGCGGATCATTCCAAACATCCTGAACCATCACAGTGAATGAATCATCACTAATCTAGATTGGGTTTCACTTGAACGGATATGCAACTGCCAGAATCCCATCACCCAACTGAAGAATAATAGGAGCATGATCAGGAAGGTAGGGATATTCCACCCATACTATACCTCAAAGTAGAAGTTATGAGGTCCTTCACCATGTAGATCCGATCTAGGCGCTTTTCTATACTATCCACACCGAACCTACCATTGCACCACGTAGGAACTACCTCAGCAGGGGCAACATCCACTAAATTGTTTTAAAAAAAAAGTGATTTAAAAAAACCCGCCAAAGAGTCTACAAGAGATGATTGCCCCCAAACCTCCTCTGTAAAAGTTGTTAAATTCATATCACTTGCAATAATCAGATCCTTATGTGCTAACAATCCTTTACCATCCACTGATTCCCATAAAGATTTGTGGTCCTGATAAGGGTCGTAAACATTCAGTAGAGATATCTTTATGTTATCCTTTAAAGTTGTTCTTGACAAAAAAATACCACCATTGCTTAGAAACGGTTCTAAAACAAAAAAAAATGGATCCCAAGAAGCCAGAAGACCTCCATAGGTCCCCACATCACTAACAACACACATCATCCAGTCAGGTCTGAGCTTATTCATAAAACTTCTTGCCTTTTCCGCAACCACCATAGTTTCTTGAAGGAAAATAATGTTTGGAGTCATTTTTTATAAGAGTCTACGAAGGGAGGCCAATTTTAGAGGTCCTCCTACCCCTTTGATGTTAGGTGAGAGGAGGATCATGATTTATCCCTTGCCAGGGATTTCATGCCTCTACGCGCCCCTTGTTCAGTGTTTTTAAAAGGAAAAGTATCAGAAGTAGAACTACTAGTCCCCGCCTTCTTGCGGGCACTTCTTGTTTTGACTGTCGAAATTTCATACCCCAAACCCCTTGACCATGCAGGGTCAGAATCATTGAGAGACCCTTTCCCCCGAGGACCCTTCGAATCCCCTTTAACTAAAGGTCTATCCACATGAAAATTTCCCAAAAAAGTTTGTATCGGAATAGGATTTAAATCCCGATTAAGAGTAGGAACTAAATCTGTAATCATTTTGTCCAAAGTAGAGTCATTGAGTCTCAATTCACTGTAACCCGGAGTAGTATAAGAGTCATCCCCATTCGCACTTAGAATTTTTGAAATAGTAACCTCTCCACAGGTAGGTGATATCTTACTATTACTCAGGATTCTATCCTTGCCCATAGCTATATTCTCAAGTTTTGAGTCCTTAGTCTTACCTTTTACTAAAACCGACCGTAGAGACTATTCAGGGAAGAGAATACTATTTAAATGTTCACTCTCCCATGCAAATAAATAAAAATATAGCTTGAGACGATAGTGTTTTAGCTTACAAACAAATGTAAGATCCGACGCAACAGGAATTTCCTCAGATCTTAGCCCCGGATAATCCACTAGGTCTTGTGCATCCTCCAACGAAGTGACACTGTCACCTAACATTTCATCAGTTGAATCTTTGTCAACCAGAGAACCAAAGATGTTTGGGCATTCCTTCCTCAAGTGACCGATACACATGCAAATAGTGAAATGGAAAGTTAGACCCAAATAGTCCAACCATTGTACAAACAAAAGACCCCTCCACTTAATCTCTAGAACTTTCATAAGCCCCCCATGAACGTCCACTTCAACAAGCACCTCAACCATTCTTTTATCCCGTGACTGCAAGGCTGTTTCATCTACTTTTATAAAATGACCTATGGAGTTCCCAACTGCCTCCAGAGATTTGAAATTCCATAACTGTAATGGGAGACTCGGGAGGAGCACCCAAATATGTCAAAAACTAAAATAATATGTCACTAGGTTAAAACTTAAGCGCCACCTTTTCAACATCAAGCTCCCTCCGTCGTAACTCTAGAACCTTTGTAGGATCAGTTCAGAATCCTCCGGACACTTAAAAACAAAACTCATCCAACCTCTCAGTAGTGAAAGCACCTCAGGGGTATAACCAAGCAAAGGTTCCCAGTTTCTAAGCACCCACTCCTCAAGTGGTAATAAACAATGAGATCTATAAGCCAACCTCAAAACTAAGGTGCAGAGTGCCAAGTTGCAGGATTCTTCTAAACCAATGTCCATGCCTAAGACCAATTTACGCTTCATCCTTTTAGGCCTCCACACCTTCAATGTGCGCTTAACACGACTTCTCTTTTCTTTTAGACCATCTCTTAAACGAGCTTCACCATTAAATGGTTGTGCTACCATTGAAAACCCCTTCGTTGACCCTCCTATTTTCTGTGCCTTCTTTGCAGACCGGATATCCTTAGAAATACCTCCTGGAATATCTGAACAGGCTTGAGAATTACAAGGCTTTGTTAGGTTCACAGACTGATGAAATGGAAGAGGATCATCAGGAAGAACATGAGTTAAGTCCTCCGCAATAAACGTAGCATTAAATCTCTCAACAAGGTGACGACTTGTGTCTTTATTCCTGCTAATCGCATCAACTGAGGTGGATAATCCTGACCTCTCCTAGAGCTCCTCATCAGCTACACCCATGAGTGCGTTGACCTCACACTCCATTAGTACAGCACCTGGAAACTGTTAAGGCCTCCACCTCCGTAAACATTTATGTCAAGCTGCAGTGTAGTCTCGTCAACGTTAAGTCACCCCGGGATTCGGGTAGATGTAAATAAATAGACTTGACAAGGTCGCTAGAGCCATAGATAGGAACCTGCTTGGTGGCTCTCTGCACCAGTAACAACTATGTGTTAGCGTCAGGAGTCACTCCTGGATTACTTGCAGGAGCAGATCCCAACGCCCATCAGTTTTATGTCACAATTTGTTTAGTGGGGTGATCAGATGGGTAAAGCCTCAAGAAAATATAGCTTTAACTCAGGAAACTGGGCTTGGCATGTAGAAAGCAAGGGAGGTCTTGATCCAACTTCTGTCAGTAAGTTGATTAAAGGGTGGTAGAAGGAGGACTTGTGAGAAGGGCGAGGAAGACTGCCTCGGGCAACAAGCCTTCGGAAGCTTAAGGACGAAAAATTTGGAAGCCAAGATCCTCTTGGTCCAGAGCTTCAAGGAGCTGAGGAGTGACTCGACTGAATCCTTCAATTCCAAGTCGTTTCAGCGCTGAGAAAATCACAAGAACCGATTAGAAACAATGCAACTATTACAGTGATCCAACCTACATCATCCTATAACAGCCACAACTCTACTCGATCCTCCAATTCCGAGTTGTTCTAACACAGTAAACAAAGAGATGGAAAAGGAGCTAACATCCATAAAGTAAGAAGTCTCAAATGCCTTATACATTAACCAGAGCGACCAACGCTTTATCAAAACTTTACAATCGAGAGCTTTGCTCAACCATCCATACTTTCAGAAATGAAAAAACTGAGTACATATACTTGGGCAGATTTGCCCAACAGAGGCGCGCTCGCCCTCCAAGGCGTAGCGTCTCTTCAATCGATCTTTGGGTGGAAGTCCTTCGTCAGAAGTTTCCTTAACTTCGCATGGCCTTTGCAGGAGAGGTAGCTGAAGCATTAAAGGCCAAAATGGCATGTGCAGACTTCTCTGTCTAATCGAGAACTTCATCATGGCTTCTTTGGGAAAATCAGTACACAAGACCCCTTCGAGCAGACCGCTTGCCAGACCATCCATACCTCGCACTTAACGAATGAAAGGAGGCTTCAACCACCCGCTCTTGCCTTCATTTACTCCAGGCGAGAAACAATATTGAGATCGGATATGATGGCGCCTGGAGATCGCGATGATCCCCTCTGCAGCTGAACTCGGTGCCTTTGGCCTTCTTTACATAGCTCCTTTCTTTCCCCAAGTGACCACGGGTTGTGAACATGTGCTTATTCCCAAGGCGTTTTCGACGTTCGCGAATGGGAAGGAGCCAATCCCTGCCTTTTGAAATCGCGATGAGAAAAACGCCGAGACGGCTCAATCTGGTGCCACGCATCCTTCAAATCTGAGGGTCCAAAACTCACCCGACGCTACTGTGGGTCCTAGGTCCTGGATGCTCTCATTACTTCACGCATCGGGGATATGAGGGAGCTGCTTCTTGCGCTTTGAAACCGCGATGGGCGAAAAGGCGGGGAGCCTAATCACGCGCCAGGTGTTCGTTTCAGATGGATGACTGAGACTGTCCTTTGATATTGTGGGCCTGACTTTAGGCGCTATCGACACTTCGGGGTTCGGGGTTTCGTAATGTACATCGACATAAAACCTTCATCCTTTGAACTTGCGATTGCCGAAAAGCCGACGCGACTGGATCTCGCGCCACGCGTCCTTTGGATGGATGGCTGCTATTCTTCCCTGCATACAATATGGGCGCGATCTATTTGCGCTATTCTCGATGCAACTCTGCTATCCGTGATTTTCTGCTGACCACTGATCTGCTCCTGTGAAAGGATCTGGACCGTTGACAACCTAATTTCGCCCGCTTATTTGCCAGGAAACCTGAAAAACGAGATTTTTCCATGTCACGCTCGGGCGCTTCTTGTGCTACTTGCAGACCCGATCGCTCTTGTGCTTCGGACAAGAAAAGTTACTAACATTAGGCTCCATGGGGGATAGAGTCGTCCCTGTGATGCTCTAAGGACTCATTTTGCAGTTCCAGTGCCCTGTTGTTGGGATATGGAGTCATTTACTAAGCCAAAACAATAAAACAAAGAGCTAAAAGGACAATATTTACAAACAAAAGAGCCATCAAAGGCTCAGACAAAATATTTCTTCAGAAAATGCCCATTTACTGGGCTGTTGAAAACCTCTTCACCTTCCAAATCCTGCAGCTGATATGTGTTATTCAAGAAAACCTCAGAGATTTTGAAAGGCCCAATCCACAGGGCTTCAAATTTTTCGTGCTTGCCCTTATCTTGCTTAGGAGCATCCCATTTCAGCACCAGGTCTCCGATCCAAAATTCTTCCTTCTTGGCCTTCTTATCGAAAACCTGCTTGATCCTTTGCTGCTGGTCCTGAATTTTGTTCGTTGCCTGCTCCCTGGCCTGTTGGACCTCCACTAGCTGATGGATCCTTTTGATCATGTCTTCAGGCTCCTCCTGGTGATCTTGGAGGAATTTTGCTACAGGAATGGCTAAATGAGAAGGGAAAACAAATTCCGCTCCATAGACTAATTGGAAAGGGGAGACGCCGATAGATCTCTTTGTGGCCACTTGATCGGCCCATAGAGCAAACTTTAATCTTGAATTCCGGGCCTTCTTGTCGTCTTCCAACAATCTTTTGATGATCCTTATCAGGCTTTTGTTGGAGGATTTTGCTAAACCATTTCCCTATGGATAATATGGGGTGGAGTGAATCAGTTTGATCTCGAGCTGCTCACAAAACTTGGCCAATGGCTCAGACCCGAAGGCGGCTGCGTTATCAGTGACAATCTTACTTGGGCAGCCGAACCTTGTGATGAGGTCCTCCAGGAACCCAATGATTACCTTGTGGGAAGCAATCCTGGTAGGGATAGCTTCAATCCACTTGGTAAATAAATCTGTAGCAGTCAGGATCCATCTGTGCTGCCCACTGGAAGCGGGGTGGATTTCTCCAATGAAATCTAGACCCCACTGCTGGAACGGTCCCGAAACAACCTCTGGATTTAATGGCAAAGACCTAAGCTGTTGTTTTCCTGCAAACCTTTGACATTTAGTGCAAACTCTGACCCCTCTATAGACATCGGGGAACAAGGTGGGCCAATAGTACCTGGCTCTGAGAACTTTGTGGGCTGTGGCCTTCCAGAAATGGTGCCCACCACACAGGCCGCTGTGAAATTCAAACATGATCCTGTCAGCCTCTTATGGATCCATGCATTTCAAAAGTACCCCAAGGGGGTCTTTCCAATATAAAATTTGATCGATAAGGCAGTATCTGACTGCCTTGAGCTTCAGAGCTCTTGCTTTGTTTCTTTGTAGGCCGTCTGGAGGCCGCAACTCTTGTAGAAAGTATATGACATCCTTATACCAAGGGCATCGAGCCAATGGGGGCTCCCTTTGAGGGTCTCTTTCGGACAGCTGACCCCGCTGAATTCCTGAACATTCGTTGATGAAACTTATCCCCAAATCTTGGCAATTGGCTTCAATCAACAGCTTGGCTAAGCCCTGACCTTTGATCAATTTGGTAGGCTTTATTTCCAGGTCAAATTCCATAATCCTGGCTATCCACTTACTCCTTCTCCCGTCTATGTCAGGCTGGATAAGAATGTCTTTAATGACATCTGAGGGGACATAAGCGATGATTTTTTACTGCAGGACATAGACTCTAAATGCCTTGAGAGCCTTTACCAGGGCATAGGCCTGCTTCTCCATAGTGTTATACCTAACTTCGTCATCCCTCAATGCTCGGCTGAAATAGGCCACGGGCTGCTCTAGCCCAATCTCGTTTGTTTGTAATAAAACAACAGCCACCGTGTCGGGTGAGGCAAAGGAGAAAATAAGGAAATCCTTTGAGTAATCAGGACTAATAAGCACAGGGGCTTCAGTCAGGGCCTTCTTTATTTTCTCAAAGGAATGTCGCGATTCAGAAGTCCACCTTACTTCATTTCCTTTCCTCAACATGGATGTTATAAGTTTTACCTCCTCAACAAAGTTAGGCACAAACCTCCTCAGAAAATTAATCTTACCAAGGAAAGATTGGACCTCCTTCTTGGACCTTGGGATTGATAAGGCTTGTATTGACTCAACTCTGTTAGGATCGATCCTTACTCCTTCCGCTGATACTATGTGGCCTAGCAACTTTCCCTCCTGCATGGCGAACAAAGACTTCTTGGGATTCAATGAAATGCCGAAACTCCTGCATTTCATAAAAACCTTCTTGAGATGACAACGGTGATCTTTATCAGATTTTGAAAATACTGTGATGTCATCCAGATAGACGACTGCAAATTTATCGTTTTCCCCAATGAAAGCTATGTCCATGGCACGCTGAAACATTTCCCTTGCATTCATCAATCCAAAAGGCATCTTGGCATACATGAATGTGCCCCATGGAGTGGTAAATGTCGTTTTTTCCCTGTCTTCAGGCAGAACAAAGACTTAATTGTAGCCAGAGAAACCATCAATCATGGACATCCTGGAAGCTCCTGTTACCCTTTGCAGTATATGTTCCATCTTCGGTAAGGGGTAGTTATCCTTTCGTGAGCTCCTGTTCAGGTTTCTGAAGTCTACACAGAGTCGGATCTCTCCATTCTTTTTCCTTACTGGTACCAAGTTGACTACCCACTCTGAATATCTCAGTGGTACAATGATCTGAGCTTGAAGTAGCTTCTTCACTTCCCTCTCCATGATAGGAAACAACATAGGATTGATCTGTCTCAGTTTCTTCCTAAATGGCTTTGCCTCCTCTTTTAATGGGATTTTATGCTCGATGACAAAAATTTCATATGTTTTGAGGTATTCATAGGTCCAGGCAAACACATTAGCAAATTACCTCAAAAGTCCAATGTATTCGGACGTCTGCTCCTTTGTTAGACTTCTTGACAATTTGACAAAACTTGGGCTCACTCTCGGTCCTAATGTTGCACTGAATAGTACCAGTGTCATCCTCCGAGGTCTCCCCTTTTAATGACACATCATTTCTATCAAAAAGCCTTTCCAAAGGAACCAGTCCTCTTGGAATATGATTGCTGGGCAACTGCACAATGTTACGCTCTGCAATCTTATTTAGAAAATTACCTCCATCAAGCTCTTCTTCAGAGACGGAGTCTTGGTCAATATGCATCTCTGAAAATTCTTCAACAGTCTCCAAGAATTTCTTGACCTCGAGATCATCCTCGAATACCTTCCAATGTTTGACGTTGTCGGGTATGGAAGGCCTGTATTTTACTTCCACATCATATCTGAATTTGGGCGGCAAGGGTACTTTGAAATTACTTGCTGATGTTGCCAAGGAATCTGCCATTGTGTTCTCCTCTCTTGGGATGAAAGAAATATTAAATGCTGAGAAGAAACTGTCAATTAGGTCCCATACCTCATTCCTGTAACTCCTGAGTCAAGGATGCTTAGCTTGATAAGCGTTTCTGATCTATTGGACCACCAACTCTGCATCTCTGAACACTGCTACTTCCGGAATTCCCATTTCTCTTGCGGCTCTTAATCCTAGGATAAGAGCTTCATACTCTTCCACATTGTTGGTAGCTTCAAATTCTAATTTGTATGATAGAGATATGGTTTTCTGAGCAGGTGACACAAAAACCACCCCAGCTCCAGTGCCTTCCCTGGAAGAGGCTCCATCAAAGAACATTTTCCAGACGGGGGTGATGGAGGGAGGAAATTTAGGGGAAATGGTGGGCTGCTTTATGAGTTTAAGAGGAGGTTCGAGAGCATGGGTGAGTTGAAGCACACTGGAACCTAAATCGGTGTCTAAGGAAAAAATGGGATGGTTGGTAGGGTTGGCCTCATCACTGATTATATAGGCCAGCTGGGCTTCCCTGTATAGTCTTCTATGCTCTCCTCCAAACACTGGGATAGTAGCATATGTGAGGTCCATCTGCAAGGTTCCCCCCAGTCTTTTTATCCAATATCTTGATAAAAACATACCGAACTTGGGGGGGACATCGGCCACTACAATATCCATGACCACACTTTTCATGGGCAGCTGAAACAAGG